>JADBJO010002870.1:344080-346362 GCA_016801955.1 Conus betulinus
TACAAGGAAAGTTTTTTTTCCAGTCGGCAACGACCGTTTGGACGGGCCCGAAACAACATTTGCAAACAGAGTCAATCAGCGATGGCAAAAAAAGAAGAAAAGGAACAAGCCGTAACTAGAATTGTTCCTTGAACGAACATTATCAATACTGAATGAAAAAGTATCTAAGCTAGAAGGCACAATTCAGTCTGCAAACCGAACTGATAAAAAGATACTTTAATTTCCAGAGAAAAAAATTAAGTACCGTTCAGAACGTGGAAACGCAGACGGATACCCGAAAGACCGCTCGTCTTATGCCGAAGCTGCCAAGGCTGGGACATCGTTATCGTCCCCTAAACAGCACTCACCTCCTAACCCCCACACAAAACGGCAGCAAAACAAAATCCACAGAAAGAAGGAAAGAAAAATGCGATGAATGTAGAAAGAAGACTGAAGAAAAAAGAAACTGATGACGCAAAAGCAAAGACCAACCACTTACGTCAGGGGGAAAATTTCAAAGAACAAAAAACTTTCCAAGAAGAGCGTAAAATCAGATCTGCCACGGGTGTTTCTACACGATTCCATAGCCAACAAAATCGATAGCAAGAGGTGGGAAATTCGTACTGCTTCAGATCAACATCCAGAAAGGCGTATGTAACAGAGGAGCTTCCAAGAATGAATCTTAAAGAAATGTCAGCGAACCGCCCAGAGAAACGTGGGACAAACGAGTCACAAGACAACACACAACGCGTTTCGACCTCATAGGTCTTCCTCAGGTGAAACAAGACGGACAAAATAACGAAAAAATGCACTTAGCTTTGATCGCTTCAGATTGCAATGCCAAGAATGTTCAAGGCTGAACGTGATTCAACAAAACCCATGAAATATGACGCTCTAGTCATCCACACAGCAATAAATGACCTGAAAAAAGAAAAAAGTCCCCTGAAGACTGCTGTAGAGATTTGGTTGTGAACATTAAAGCAATTGTTAAGAGTCATCCTGATCTCAAAGTAGAGGTCAGCAAGTGTGTGCTCTACCAGAAAAACAAAGATCTGAAACATCAAAGCAGAACTGTTCAATGCTCTCATCATGCAACAGCCAGCTGATTTCAACATCAGTTTCGTGGGCATTCAAATCTACCAACCAGCCCGCGACATCTTCAGGATGGTCCTCATGCCACCTTCCTCGGAACCAGTAAGATGGCAGCTAACATCGGGCGCCACGTGTGAGAGACCTGTTCTGGAGGAAGTCCAGGAAAGCAACCAGGTTCCAGCACCACCCACCCAGACCTTTCCCCATGTACTACGACGACCTGTTGTTCGCTCCCAATTCATGGATGAACAACATTTGCTGTGCTGAGTGATTGATGTTGCTCCATTTTCTGGAGATTCCTTTCTGAGAGACGGTGAAATAATTTTTGCAACATACCAGCACCTTTTTGAGTTTGACTGTTAGTTTTGTTTTGAACAAGGTGCCATCTTGTGAGCTCATCATTTTGTAATTAACCTCATTATCATAAGAACATCAATCCCATACATTAATTCTTTATTACTGCGAATACCATTATATTGGTTGGCTAATTGACACAGTTTGTATCTTTGCTATTTGCTATTTTTGATATTATAAAAAGTTGCTGCGTTATTGTGTGTTGTTTTTTTTTTTTTCTATATTTAGGACAATACACATTTTTCATTCTTCAGAGAGCATGACGAAACATTCGAATGTTATTTTCCCCATCTTGGTGTGTAGTTGTTTTATTTAGTGTTCTTTTAGAGTTTTGGATTCATCATGTGGTGTGTGTTGTGTTTTTTTTTTATTGTTATTTATTTTATCTAGGCCTAATTGCATACTACATACCTACGTACGCCCAAAATCAACACCAACCGTTCGCATGCATACACCCCCAAAACACCACATGCACACACACATAACACTTACATACTGTCTAAGATTACTGTTAGGTGGATGACGTTTAAACGGGAAATTAAAGAACGAAAAAAAAAAAACACACACACCAACACACACCCACACACACACCACACACATACCCACACACCACACACACACACAGCTCGCGCCGCGCGCGCGCGGCGATCATCGAGTCTATCCGCTTGGTAATACGTAGAGCGAAGCTATGACTGACCTGCTGAGAACTGCGCAACAGCGTGTACACGTTCCATGGTGTAATGGTTAGCACTCTGGACTCTGAATCCAGCGATCCGAGTTCAGTCTCGGTGGAACCTGACTTTTCTTTTTTTCTCTGTAAACAATTGTTTCGTTTCTTTCTTGTGCTTTCTCTCTCT
>JADBJO010002870.1:349133-351633 GCA_016801955.1 Conus betulinus
AAGTGGCTTGTCTTCGTTTGTTGTTGTTGTTGTTGTGTTTACTGGGAGCCCCATCCGCTTCGCCAGTTTGTAAAAAGTTGTATGTTTTTTTTTCTTTTTCTTTTGTTAATAAATGTTTGTCACATCCAACCGGTGTGTTTAAGGGCATTACTAGTTGTAAAACACACCACACAGCGTGTGATGGAAACACCACACACACACCCACACACAACAAACAACACACACACACACACACACGCAGAACACACACGAGCGCGCGCGACCCAGGTTTGCTGACTTGCACGTGTGTGATACGAGGGCCTTGTGTTATTGTGCCAAGGTTTTTTCCCCCCTTTCATAATTGATGAAGCTGAAACGCTACAACAACAACAGTGACAGTAACTTTCAGAGGGCCGGAACAGTATCTGCTGTTCTAGCTGTCTACACGACAGACTGATGACGAACCTTAAAAAAAAAAAAAAAAAAAAAAAAAAAAAACCATGGTGGACGGAAGGCATGAGGCTGTGTGGTGTGTGTATTGTGTGTGTGTGTGTGTATGTGTGTGTGTGTGTGTGTGTGTGTGTGTGTGTGGTGTGTGTGTGTGTGTGTGTATGTGTGTGTGTGTGTGTGTGTGTGTGTGTGTGTGTGCGCGCGCGTGTGTGTGTGTGTGTGTGTATAATTATGTGTGTGTGTGTGTAATGTGTGTGTGTATGTGTGTGTATGTGAGTGTGTGTGTGTGTGTGTGTGTTTGTATGTGTGTGCGTGTGTGTGCGTGTGGTGTATGTGTGTGTGTGTGTGTGTGTGTGTTGGGGGAGGGGTAAGGGGGTGAGTATGGGACGGGGGGTTGAGTGCAGGAAAAGGTATATAGGAACGAAACGTTGAAAAAAAAAAAAAAGCAAAAAAAAAAAAAAAAGCGACACTAATTTCCTTGATCCTCATGTGTGTGCGATTCTCCCCTCCTCCCCCCCCCCCCCCCCCCCCCCCCCCCCCCCCCCCCCCCCCCCCCCCCCTCCCCCCCCCCCCCCACGCCGTCCCCCCCGACCCCTCCCCCACCCTCCTCCCCCAGACACACACCTCTCCACCCAAAGACTGGTTCACTCAAAAATGAGTAGGTCACCAGCGCGCATGTTAAAAAGTAAAAGACTGTCGTATCAATTTGATTTTTAAATGAGACTGCATTTGTGGCAATCTTGATGGCACCCGGCAGTGAGTTCCACAGCCGTACAGAACTAGGATAAAATGAATGTAAATGGCTGTCAATATTTGATGCAGGTATGGCATAAGATTGACCGCCACTCCTGGTGCTACTTTTATTCAATACTAGTTGTTCCATTGGGATATCAATTAGTTTAGCTCTGCCTTTGAAGAAGATATTAAGTTTGATAAAAGCTCTTCTCTCTTCTAAGGGTTTCCATTCTAATTTCCTCATGTTCTTCCTAGTATTCCCCTTCTCTCTGATATGGTTCCCTGTTACGAACCGTGCTGCTCTCTTCTGAATCTTTTCGAGGTTATCAATGTCCTTTAGATGGTAAGGATCCCAGACTGAGCAACCATATTCCAGTTCTGGTCTAACCAGTGTTTTGTAGCAGTCGTCTTTAACTTTTTTGGGGGCAGTCGTGATATTCCTGTATAAGAAAGCTAAGATGTTGTTTGCTTTCTTACATACTAAATTGTAATGTTCTTTCCATTTGAGACGACTATCTATAATCACGCCTAAATATTTTGCAGCATTGGTTTCTTTAAGGAATTCAAGATTGGCTTAATGAGCCGTCAATTTTGTTTTTTCATCTCTTTTTTTATTTCTTTTTTATTTTATTTTTTATTTATTTTTTTTTTAACTTTCACAATGACTGCTGGCACATACTGCAGTTATCGCTCTTCGTCTTGAGTAGATTAGAACCACTACATTTCCGCACATGTATGTGCGGTTCCATGGTGTAATGGTTAGCACTCTGGACTCTGAATCCAGCGATCCGAGTTCAAATCTCGGTGGAACCTTTTTTTTTTTTTTTCTTTCTGACTAGGTAGCATGATTGCTTACCTTGATTGGTTTGTCGTGTCTGTCGTTATATACTTGTGTTGCTTCTTTGTGACTTCACAATGCTGTCTATGGACAAAGGGACTCAAACTGATACGATATGCGTCACCATGACTTGTATAATACATATTTTTCAAGTCAATAGGGTCCCATCTGTCAATGTCACCATCTTGTTATCCACAATTTTTTGTTTTTAGAGGGGGCTGGGTGTGTTAATATTTTCCGACATTGAAGGCTTGTTGATTTCAACACAATGAATCTGCTGTGCCGTCATAAGGTTTCCCGAAGAGGTTCGTCTTCATTTTTGATCTTAACATATTAATCGATATGCACTCATCGGTGAGATTTTAAAATGCTGTCCAAGATGTCACTATTTTACTTATGTATGGCATAGCGGGGAGAGGGGAATGGAGAAATCAAACCAGAGAGAGAGAGAGAGAGGGGGGGGGGGGGGGGGGGGGTGGAAAGGTGTTTGGAAGGGGG
>JADBJO010002870.1:361633-367698 GCA_016801955.1 Conus betulinus
TGATCAGAAAGTGGCAACATTACAAGAGGGTAGTTGCTTAGGGATGGGAGGGAGGACAGCATCAGTGCAATGGACTTGTGGCCTCACACTCTGCAAGGAGGCAGAAGGACAGGAACCTAGACCGAGAAAGAGATTGGGGAGGACAACAATCAGTGATGCAATGGACTGGCCTCACACTCTCAGCAAGGAGGCCAGGAGAGGAAGACAGAGAAAGAGATGGGGGGGCAACATCAGTGCAATGGACTGCCTCACACTCAGCAAGGAGGCAGAAGGACAGGAAGACAGAGAAGAATAGATGGGGAGGACAACATCAGTGCAATTGGGACTGGCCTCACACTCAGCAAGGAGCAGAAGGACAGGAAGACACCAGAGAAATAGATGGGGAGGACAACATCAGGGCATGGACTGGCCTCACGACACTCAGCAAGGAGTGCAGAAGGACAGGAAGACAGAGAAATAGATGGGGAGGACAACATCATGCAATGGACTGGCCTCACCACTCAGCAAGGAGGCAGAAGGTACAGGAAGACAGAGAAAGAGATGTGGGAGGACAACATCATCAGTGCAGTGACTGGCCTCACACTCAGCAAACTGCCTGAGAGCAGTCTGAGAACCACCGGGAGGGTGGAGAAAGCTGGTTGTTAAGTGAAGAGTCTTCTGTGGCACCCCCCCCAACGTCCTCAAGACTCCGAGATGAGTGATGGGTGATAGATCATTGGTAGAGAAATCGTGATTAAACAAAAGAAAATTTTTGTAATGAAAAAAAAACGGATAAAGGAAGATAACAAAAGCTCAAAAGAGAGTTATTGTCTTTTTTTATGAATAAAAATCAGTTTTAACAAACATATATGGCAGGTGTGCATGTGTGTGTGTGTGTGTGTGTGTGTGTGTGTGTGTGTGTGTGTGTTGTGTGTGTGTGTGTGTGTGTGAGTGAGTGAGTGGTGTGAGTGTGTGTGTGTGTGTGTGTGTGTGGTGTGTGGTGTGTGTTTGTGTGTGTGTGTGTGATCAAGAAAGAAAGAGATGCACTGAAGTGCAGACTAAACAACGACAAATATGACAATAATAACAAAGGAACAGAAGCTGATATAGAAAAGAAAAGAAGACCAAAAGACACACACACGCAATTGAGCTAGGACAGACTTTTACATTTTTAAAGTGGATGGTAAGGAGGAGAGGGGACGGTGGTGAAGTGGGGGTTGGAGATGGAGGAGAGTAGGGGGGGGGGGGCGGGAATTAGGGAGGAGAGGGATTCAGTGGAAGTTGGATTTGCTAAGATATTTTTTTCTCTGAAAAGTATTTACAACATCAAACTAATGAGTTCTGAATTTAACGCGGTAGAACAAAATGACAGCAACCCCCACCCCCCACCCCCACCCCCTCCAAAAAAAAAATAATAAACATAAATAAATAGATAAATAACGCAATCTTAAACAACTTACTCCATAAAAATGCATACCTGTGACAGTGGATTATTCAGTATCATATTCAGTTCATTCATATATTTCATTCTGTACTGATTGATTACTTACTCATCTATTTGCCCATGCTTGTCTATCAAGGTCAGAATACACATTAGAATATACAGGGGACGGAGCACATAATTAAGCAGTACGTTCACAAGATTTAAAAAAAAAAAACCGATTCAGAATTCGTGAAATGTTTCCACCTCGAGTAGAAGCTTAGACAGTGAAACTGTAAAAGCTAGAACACACGAATACATGTGTAAGCAATAGCTGCCTGTCTTTTTGGTATCCCCGGTTTGAATTTCTGTAGACTTCACCACAAACAACTCTGTTCAGACGCGGATACAAGCTTGTGTCCGCTGTTCAGGTACATTGCTATGGAAACAAGTGACGTCACACTATGATCTGTTAATTCCAGTTGGCAAGAATGAGGGGTAGACCTGGTGCTGACATCTCCAAATGGGTCACACCTTTCACGTCACGAACTGAACAGCTGTTGGCTGTTTGGAGACAGAAAATATTGAACTGAACAGCTGTTTGGCTGTTTTGGAGACAGAAGATATTGAACTGAACAGCTGTTGGCTGTTTGGAGACAGAAGGTACTGAATTGAACCGATGTTGGCTACTTGGAGGCTGTAAATATTGAATTGAACAGATGTGTTGACTGTTTAAAGCAGAAAATATTCCAGCAACGTTCTTCGTCGTTCGGATTCAATGGGTACATGTTTTCAAAGCAAATTCATCTCGATTTTATGAATACCCTCCGCCCCTTATCCCCCCCCCCCCCCCCCCCCCCCCTCTCTCTCTCTCTCTCTGTCTCTCTCTCCTCTCTCTCTCTGTCTCTCTCTCTCTCTCCTGCAGATAGACCAATAATAGATGGCAAGAATGGTCATGTTCCATGACCAATTTGCTTTGTATCGACAGTTCAGATCTATACATTGTGTGCCGTCATGTTAAATTCAATTAAAATGGAAAAACATTTATATTATGACAACGTTCAGATTAGGTATTTCTTTTTTTTTTTTTTTTCTTTTTTTTTTTTTTTTTTTTTTTTTTTTTGCTATTATTATCGTTATAGGAAGCATAAAAACTTGAACTGACCTGTCCAATTTGTAAAAGTGCCGAAGAAAATGGAAGTTCATTTTGTGTTGTGCTGCTCCGCTCTAAGTGACCTGAGAAATCAGTTCATTCATCACACTAACCTTGTATACATCCTCCTTCATTTCAACTTCTATCACTAATGGCATCCACAAATGAAACTACTGTAAAAACGTTTTGCTATACTCTTGTACAAGGCATTTAGATTCGACGTATAGCATGTAGTTAGTTATTGATTGTTGAGTGTTGTTTGATATCGAGTTGTCGATTACTTGTTGATCTTTAGATGTTTGATTATCTGCTTGTTTGTTTTTTCTCTGAAACGATTTGTTAACAACACCCTCTTCATTACGGGCTGTGGCCTATACGGTGTCCGTCTGTCTGTCTGCCTGTCTGTCTATCTGCCCGTCTGTCTGTCTATCTATCTTTCTGTCTGTCTGTTTTCTCTCTCTCTCTCTCTCTCTCTCTCTCTCTCTCTCTCTCCTCTCTCGATCTCTCTCTCTCTCTCTCTCTCTCTCTCTCCTCTCTCATATGTCCAGTTTTTGTGTGTGTGTGTGTGTGTGTGTGTGTGTGTGTGTGTGTGTGTGTGTGTTATGTTTTTTCTTATTGCTGTGTTTAATTTTGTCAATTGATGTAATTGTTCCTTTTTGTTTATTGTTATTTTGAGGGCATAGTGTAAAAAAGCTTCCAGCTTATCTATTCACCCCTCATTAAAGATTTCGAGTTCACTTCCCTGATGACGCCGAGGGCACTGCGACTGGCCAGCCGCTCCGTGCGCCCACTGAGCTAGCGCGGATCCATTAGTTGCTGCCTGCCCCGGCCAGTGCCCTCCTCTCTCTCTCTCTCTCTGTCTCTGTGTGTGTGTGTGTGTCTCTCTCTCTCTCTCTTTCTCTTTCTCTCCTTCCGTCTCCCTCTCTCTTTCTCCTCTTTCTCTCTCTCTGTGCCTTTGTCTGTCTCTCTCTCCTCTCTCTCTCTCCCCTCTCTCTCTCTCTCTCTCTCTGAGTTTCTCCTTCTCTCCTGCCCTCGCGCCATCTCTCTCTCTCCTCTCTCTCTCTCTCGTCTTCCTTTCCTCTCTCTCTCTCTCCCTCTCTTCTTTCCCTCTCTCTCTCTCTCCTCTCTCTCTCTCTGAAATTTCTCTCCCCCTCCTTCAAACTACCTCTCTCTCTCTCTCCCCCTCTCTCCCCTCCCCGCCACACACACCATATATGCCTTTCTAACACTAATTCGTGGATGATATATTCTGATGCTCGTCTCTCTCTCTCTCTCTCTCTCTCTCTCTCTCTCTCTCTCTCCTCTCTCTCTCTCTCTCCCCTACCCCATATATGTATTTCTAACATTTATTCGTGGATAACATATTCTGATGCACGTCTCTGTCTGTCTGTCTGTCTGTCTCTCTCTCTCTCTCTCTCTCTCTCTCTGTCTGTCTGTCTGTCTGTCTGTCTTCGTCTGTCTGTCTGTCTGTCTTGTCCTGTCTCTGTGTCTCTCTCTCCTCTCTCTCTCCGTCTCTCCTCTCTCTCTGTGTCTCTCCTCTTCTCTTGTTCTCTGTCTTTCCTCGGTCCTCTCCTCTCTGGCGGTCGGCCTCTCCTCCCCTTGCTCTGTCTGTCCATCTCCGCTCCCTCCATGGTCTCTCCTCTCTCTCTCGCCTCTCCCTTTCCTCTCTGTCTCTCCTGTCTCTGTCTCTGGTCTGCCTCTCTGTCTCCTGTCCTCTGTCTCGCTGTCTCTCTCTCTCTCTCTCTCTCTCTCCTCTCTCTCTCTCCAGATACACACATACTTCTAACATGAATTCGTGCAAGAAGTATGTTGCTACACTACACTACACGTTGCCACAGGGGGCTGAGGATCCTACGGTAGCAATACAGTGACGGCCCAACATGGCGGAAAAGGGGGGCGAACTATCGTCTCTTTTTTTACCAGATGTAAAAACGAAACGTGTCATTGCCGTACAATTCTTCTTTGATTGCGGTTTGGATATGCTTTTGTCCGCTGCAAGTTATGACAGCTCTGTGTGGGATCGGCTTCAGATGAGGGAGGAAGAGTGGGGAAGCTGCGGGTAAGGGGGGGGGGGGGGAGGAAAAGGTCGCGTTTGGAGGATCTGGAGACAGAATGGGCGGATTATTATTATTATATTATTATTATTATTATTATTAATATCATTGTTATCATATTATTATTATTATGATATCGTTATTATATCATATCACTTTTTAATTTTTTTTATGGATACTTATATAGCGCCCCCCATCCTCGGCCAGAGACCAAGCTCTGAGCGCTTTACAATCCTTGGGCTGCCTACCTGGGGTAGTGCCGGGGGGGGACTAGAAGAGCTGCCAGCTGGCGCTTCATTCAGTCGTTTCCCGAGTCATCCAGTCAGTGTCGTCCAATATCGTTCACTCAGTTTTCCTACTTACTTCGTTATATTCTTTCCATTTCTCACGCAGGGTGCATGCTATGTGTAATGTGTCATCCATACCAAAGGCCAAACTGGCCTTCTCTTCCGAAAGTTGGTGATGGGATGGGATTTGACGTGTGTGCAAGATATTATGCGTGCGTTCACACACGGGACCACGGTTTTATAGTCTCATTTCGAAGGACTGCATGGGAAATGGAGTCAGAACCAATGTTAACTCCGAGGGAAAATCCCCTCTGTACCGAAACGGCCCCCCACGGAGATTCGAACCCGCAACCCCAGGATCACCAAGATTTACGAGTCCGGCGCTCTACCACTGAGCTCTTCTGGCCCCCGAATCGGGAGGGGGGGGGGTGGGGGGGGGGGGGTGGGGGAGGGGGGGGAGACGGGGGGGGGGGGGGGGGGGGGGGGGGGGGGGGGGGGGGTGGTGGGGGGGGGGGGGGGGTGGGGGAGAGAAGGAGACAGCAAGAGAAATCCGCACCACCTACACTGTTACTGGATTGTAGCGAGTTCCGAGTGTTTCAACTTTGTGCATCTATTTTCCGAATAGCAGTTGCATTTTTTTCTAAGTCACAGTTTACATACAGCTGCTTTTTTTCTGTTTTCTTTCTTTTTTTTAACGGTAGTTGGACGTTGTTATGTTAAAATAAACAGAATTTAGGCAGATGGTGTGTGTGTGTGTGTGTGGTGTGTGTGTGTGTGTGCGTGTGTGTGTGTGTGTGTGTGTAAGAGAGAGAGAGACAGAGACCAGAACAGGAGAGAGAGACAGACAGACAGAGAGAGAGAGATAGAGAGAGAGAGACAGACAGATCGGTTAGTTGGTGGTGGGTGTGGCAATTTTGATGTAGAGGTCTTAGACACCAACACGTCAAACGCAGGCCGATTTCGTCTTCCTTTTTTTTTTCATCTCTTTTTTTTTCTTTTTTGGATAAAGTTGGAAGAACTAAGGTTAAAAGCTGCGCTGGTAAAACAAAAAGAAGAAAGAAAGAAAGAAAGAAGAAGAAGTGACATGCTGATAGATGGTGATGGCAATCAGGTTGGCGGCGATGAGCCGCAGCACAGGGACCATTAACAAAGACATCAGGCATAGGACCCGG
>JADBJO010002871.1:7500-12500 GCA_016801955.1 Conus betulinus
ATACATGGACCTAACTCAAACATGCCGTAAATCGCTGTTGCTGCTGCCGTGATCTGACGATAGGGACATCATAGCCGCCAAGGACAAATCTAAGATCGGAAACAGTGCAATTACAATCACAGAGAGAGAGAGAGAGAGAGAGAGAGAGAGAGAGAGCGAGGAGAGGTAACAGAACAAAAAACATTTCCCTCTTCCTTTCCTGCAAAACAATTAGTACACTTGCATTCCTAGTGCGTATCAAATCCAAAGTTAACAAAAACATATAAATTCGTAGCATTTCGTTATGTCCTCACCTCGCGCACAGGAGTAATGCAGTAAGGTTAAAAAAAAAGATGGCATTGTATTTTACCGATCTCTTCAACATGAAAAAAAAAAAAGACTGACTCGACCATCCACTCAATTAAATGATGTCATTGTATTTTTACTGATCTCTTCCACATGCGACGAATGATAATATTCATTCAGATATCTCTTATAATGTATTATCTTAAATTTCACTATCCTTCATCTGTCTAATTTTCATTGCTTCCGCGATGAATTTCGCAACTGATTTAATTACATGTTTACATCTGATGATAACACGCCAGCGACATTTTGTCTTTTCGCTATATCTAACTGGAAAAATGAACAATTTGTCCGCACTTCATTGTAAGCAGTACAGTGGAACAGAAAGTGTTCTTCGTCATCAATAATATGTCTACATGCAGGACAAGGAGATTCTGTGGATGTTTCACATTCAAACCACCATCTTTTGTTCGCATTAAAACCTAAAGTTCTCAACCTAAATCTTGCGTAATTTATTCTGTGCCATCTATCTGTTATGACATTGAGAAACTTTTCAGAATGGAACACATTCTTAAATGAGAAAAACCAGCGATATATTTTCTTTTTTTTCCATATCTGAGTGCCACTTCTGTTTAAAAGAACAAATAAGCCTGTCTTTAAATTCCGCAATGAACTGTTGCTCATTTCCTGCTTCCTGGGTCATCCACACTATTCCAAAACCCTGTTCTGAAAGGACTTTCTTTACTTTAAGCCCAGTTTTCTTTACTTTTTCCATTTCTAAAAGCATCATATCATAGGCTTACCTGCTCAAACGGGACTGGGGTAGCTTCAAGATCTTCAACCAGTGCATTTCACAAATACATTTCACAAATGTACTTATATACAAAGGGTATCTGCCCATTTCTCCATATATTGAGAGAGAGAGAGAGAGAGAGAGAGAGAGAGAGAGAGAGAGAGAGAGAGAGAGAGAGAGAGAGTTTTATGAGGAAATGCCTATATAAAACACGGCCTTTGTTTTAGAAATCGCAGTCAAATCAAGCAGAAAAAAAATCATACAGGTAAACCATTTTAGAAGGGAAACAACTCAGCAAACAGGATGACGTAAATCGTTTTGCAACGGATACGCAAATAAACCTTCAAAGAACCGTGGTAAATACACAACCCTTGCCAAGCACACAGTGAGGCAGAGGGGAATATTTTCAGGGAAGGGTGGAGAGGGTGTAGGAATCAGAGGTAAGGTGCAGAGGTAGGATGGAGGGGGGGGGGGGGGAGGAGGAGGGAGAGGGGCAAGGAGGAATAGGACGGGGGAAGGGGGGGGGGGGGGGGGGGGGAGGGAGAGAAATTAAAAAAAAAAGTCTTCCAACCACAGCACAGGCGACACATCGCAAGAGTCAAAAGTTTACGTCTCTTATGTCCACACGAAGCCTGACTAGTTGCAAAGTGAGACGACTGCAGTCGGAAATCTAAACCAGTCTGAAAAAAAAATTATTGCTAAAGCTCCGCCCCCATGAAACGTTGACAAACGAATCACTAGACAAAACCCGACGCGTTTGGACCTCTTAGGTCTTCTTCAGGCAAGAGACACGACAACACTCAGGACAACGAAAATGAACGAGCAGTCACTTACCTTCATCCAATTCAACGCCCATCTTGCGCCGAACCGGATGAAGATAAGTGATTGCTCGTACGTTTTCGTTGTCCTGAGTGGTTAAGTGTCTGGCCTGAAGAAGACCTAAGAGGTCGAAACGCGTCGTGTTTGTCTTGTGATTCGTTTGTCAACGTTTTTTTTTTTTTTTTTTGGGGGGGGGGGGGGGGGGGGGGAGTGGGGGGGGGGGGTGCTTTAGCAATATTTTTTCAAATTTCTTTTAAAACAGTGCAGACTACCTACCCCCTCGCTTCTCAGCCTATCCGTCCCGTTTTCCTCCCCATATACACGCATTCCCTCTCTCTCACACACACATCCAGAAAATCGGGGGATACAAACTTGAACAGTATTACACAATAGAGGTAAGTTTGAACTCGTAATCGAATACCAATAACAAGCAGAGCGAAACAACACTCAAATGAAATCACAGGGAAGAAAATAAAGATGCACACACACTCGAAAAGCGCCAGCTACGTGACGAGTGAAGGTCAATAATTATGGATATCCTTCCTTATAACATTCCCTCTCACGTTCGCGAACGCGTGTCGAAAGCTGGCGATCCCGTCAACGTTGAAAGAATTGTTTGGGGGGGGGGTGGGGGGGGGGGGGGGGGGGGGGGGGGGGGGGGGGGGGACAATGACGTAAAGTGAAAAGATATGAAGGAAGAAGTGGAGGACGAAGTGGAGAGAAATAAGAGCAGGCGAAAACAAAGGCAGCTGAAAGATGCTAGCATCTTTATTAATGGAGGTGAAAAAAAAAAAAAAAACCCATAGAAATGATAAATGTAGAAAGAATGATTGAAAGGCGTTTGCACCTCAGGTGTTTGTGCGCGCACGCACGAAAACGCTCAGGCACAAATGTAGACAGGCATACGGACAGACAGACAGACAGTCAGACAGCCAGCCAGACACATTCACACGTGCGCGCATGCACGCACGCACGCACGCACGCGTATATTTACGCACGCGCGCGCACACACACACACACACACACACACACACACACACACACACACACACACTCACACACACACACACACACACACCCACACACACACACACACACACACACACACAACACACACACACGCACGCACGCACGCACGCACGCACACGCACGCACACGCACGCACGCACGCACGCACACACACACACACACACACACACACACACACACACACACACACACACACACACACAACTTAAGTTGTGTTTCCGACCTCGAGGGGCCATATCAGGGATGTTATCTTGTCAAAGTCAATTCACTATGCAAACGCTTGTAAAAATCTACGACTCTTTAAAACCAAGGTTAAAAAAAAAAAGTAAAACCGCAGAGAAAACAAAAAACAAAACAAACAAACAAAAAACAAAACAAACAAACAACCAACCCCCCCCAAAAAAAAAAACAAACAAACAAACAAACAAAAAAAAAAAAACCGAAAAAAGGCTGTTTAAAAATCTGTCTTCGTAACAACGTAGATTAAATAACAGATGGAACATCGTGGAAGAAAGATGTTCATCGAGTCTGCTGTAAAGTGTTTTTTGTTCGACATGATTTAAATCTCAACTCTCTTCCGTAACATGTTTTTCCAGCGAGCGGTCCATCAGGTAGAAGGCACCACGGAACGTGGGTGTAAAAGGGATGGCTCGTGTGTACTCGGCATAAAACCAGTTCTTCTTTACAGCCACCACAGTGGCAGATGGTCTTTACGACGTGGACGAGATGTGAAAGAGTGTGTTCTCTCTGTCTGTGTGTTCCAGTCCTCCTGTCCCAGAGGTCTTTGACAAAAGACCGAGCGTTTGATTTCAGATCGGTGAGAAGAACAGAGAACCTGCACAATTCTTTCTTTGTGGCATTATTTATAGGCTGATCAATCACCTCATTGCCACGAATGCCAGCCAACAGGACCGAGAGCTCAAGCAAAAACGATGTTGTAACCATCAGATTTCAAGAAGTGTGTACAGTTAGAAAAAAAAATCAGGGGTTGAGGGTGCTTGACCTTACGGCAAGCAATGGCTTCTACAACAGAAAAGGAATCAGAGGAAGAGAGGATGACGTATTCTTAGTGTTTTGATTCAGAGACGATTTGAAGTTTCGGGGTCCTTTGAAGTCTCAGGACCAAAGCTGTGAACTCAGCTTTTCTGAAGGAATGTGTTCTGAACATTTCTGAGAGGAAAAATTTGAAAAGAGAGGGGGGTGAGTTGCCGCCAAGGACACAGACAAACAGAGTACAGAACTAGACACAATGCATTTCGACCTCTTGGGTCTTCTTCAGGGTAGAACAGTGACAAAGAACAAGAACCACTTAGCTATTTTCTGAGAGGGTTTTCTTCAGTAGTAAGCAGCAAAACCAACGTCCTCTTCAGACTAGGAACCGTCAGTCTTCGAAAGGATGGAAATTAAGATCAAAGTTCGGTAAAAAAAAAAAAAAAAAAAGTCTTGTTAATATGGCAGGGAGCTGATGCAGTCTTTTTGATAAGTGGTGAGATTAGAATGGATCTCTTTAGTGTAGAAAGTCCATGGTGGGTCGTCTGGAAATTTAAATGAAACTCACACGATTCCATTGTGAACGTCCGAATTGTTCAGATAAGGAAGAATACTAATTTTTCAGAGTGGAACTGAACTGGGATTTTTCAGGGGGGGGGGGGGGGGGGGGGGGGGGGGGGGGGGGGGGGGGGGGGGGGGGGGATTCAGAGAAGAGATTCAGACAATGGTTCAGAGTAAAACTGAAGTCCACGGTTGGAGAGGGATGTTTCCGCAGCCTCTGCACACAGATTGTGTGTGTGCACAGAGTGGTGCGGAACGCTTCCAGACAAAGTCGAAGCCATTTATGGTTTATGGGGTCCAGAGTTCTTAGGTCAGAAGGTCTTGTAGAACCACACCACATACACACACACACACACACACACACACACACACACACACACACACACACACACACACACACACACACACACACACACACACACGCACGCACGCACACACACACACACAAATGTGCGCGCGCGCGCGCGTACACACAGACACACACACACTTGCGTGCACCTGAACGTATGCACGAACGCCCGCC
>JADBJO010002871.1:27500-32500 GCA_016801955.1 Conus betulinus
GAGGAGACAGAGAGAGAGAGTGAGACAGAGGAGAAGAGACAGAGACAGAGCAGAAGAGAGAGAGGAGAGAGAGATGAGAGAGAGACAGAGAGAGAAGAGAGACATGACAGAGACAGACACCCGACAGACGAGAAGAGACAGCGGACAGAGAGAGGAGAGATGACGGGAGAGAGATGAGGGACAGCGCGTCAGGAGACTAGAGAGGAGAGAGAGGAGGGGGGGGAGACGGGAGATAACAGGGAGAGAGCGAGAGGGAAGACAGAGGAGACGGACCCCCGCACGAGAGAGAGAGAGGATGGAAGTGAGATGGAAGGAGAGGAGAGGAGGGAGCAGAAGGAGGCTGGGGGGTTTGTGGAGGGAGAGGAGATCAGACGGGGGGGGGGGGGGGGGGGGGGGGGTGGGGGGGGGGATCTGGGAGAAGAAAGAGACAGGTTTGTGAGGACCAAGGAGATCAGCAAAATCCTGTGCAAAGAGCAGGTTGGGGTGGCAGCTTGCAGAACCGGGTGCCAGATGGTCCGTGCTGTAAGTGAGCTGTATATATATATATATCTATATATATCTATATCTATCTATCTATCTATCTATCTATCTATCTACTATCTATCTATCTACTATATATATATATATATATATATATATATATAAAATACTGTTAAAAAAGCCTAATAAAAATTTGAAGCAAACAAAAAAGTTGTAAACTACCTAGACATAACGCTTGACCTAAATAACCATATATATAAACCATGCAAGAAACCTAATGACACCCATCTATGTAAACATCAACAGCAACCACCCACCATCTATACTAAAAACCATACCTAATGGTATAAACAAGAGATTATCTAATCTCTCTCACAATGAAAGAGTATTCAACAACACAGCAGCAGAATACCAAGAAGCATTACAAAAAAGTGGTTATAGCTACAAACTACAATACAGTCCAGATATTAACATGAACAAAAACAAAAAAGAAAGGAAATCTTGCAATTGCACTAATAAAGAACAATGTCCACTAAAAACAATAAATGCCTCTACAACAACATTGTATACCAAGCTACTGTGACATCAGAAAATGAAAAAAAAAAAAAAACATACATAGGGATCACTGAAAACCATTTCAAAACCAGATATGCAAAAACCACAAACAGTCATTCAATAAAGAAAAATACAAAAACCAAACAGAACTGAGCAAATACATTTGGAGACTCAAAGAAAAAAAAGTAAACTACAATATATCCTGGAAAATCATGAAAAGGGCATCACCATACAATAACATTTCAAAAAAAGATGCAACCTATGCTTAACAGAAAAATGGTTTATACTATGCAAACCACATCTAGCAACTCTAAACACCAAAATAGAAATAGTAAACAACTGCAGGCACAAATGGAAATCGTTGTTAGCAAAACACCTGAACCACAAATAACTTGAGAACCGAGCTACACGTGCAGCCAACCCGCACGTGCAAACACACTTTTGAA
Source organism: Conus betulinus (assembly GCA_016801955.1). Lineage (NCBI taxonomy): Eukaryota > Metazoa > Mollusca > Gastropoda > Neogastropoda > Conidae > Conus > Conus betulinus. The sequence goes on from JADBJO010002871.1 coordinate 28,982, forward strand.
TTGTAAACAAAACTGAAAATACACGTGAAGCCATAAAGCCGAAAATTTCATTTACAACCACGACAGCTTGTTGTCCTTGAGTCTTTTTTCTTTTGGATATATATATATATATATATATATATATATATATATATATATATATATATATATATATATATATATCTGCCTTTGAAAGGGATTACGATGGTTCTCTCAGGCAGCTAATGAAGGGTTTCTCATTATTTATAATATATTTCCCCCATTTTTTTCTTCTTCATTTTTTTTCCCTTTTTTTTAAAGTTCAAATCTTGCCAAGTCATTACTATAAGGACTGAAGAATTGTTAGCCTGCACTTGTTTTCCCCCACTACTAATTGTTTAGCATCATATATATGTATGTATATATATAACTGCTAACTGCTTAACATCATATGTAAATGGATCCTCAAGCATAGGCTCAAAGACTGTCCATTACATTTTATACTGTTTGCGTAATATTTTTAGTTTTCAACAACTTTTTCCCCCCTCCACATTTTCGTTTTGTTTAATTCTACTACCTTTCGCTGGCTGCTTTGGGGGTGCTGTTGGATTTTTTTCGAACCCTTGGCGGTCGGAACACCACAGAATTATGGACTGTGATGTGTCTCTACCTGACGCCAAGAGCACAGACAATCAGCCGTCTCCCTGATGAGTCCGATCCAGCGAACGAAAGGCCTCGGAGCAGGCGATACATATAGATCTGTCTTCAAGAGGGATTGCAATAGTTTCCTCATGCAGCTAGAGAAGGGTTTTTATATTTATGATATACATTTTCCCATTTACTTAATTTTTTTTTTTTTTTTTCAAATCTTTGCCAAATCATTACTATAATGATGGAAGAATTGTAACCTGCACATGTTTTCCCCCACTACTTAATTGTTCAGCAAATATATATATATATATATATATATATATATATATATATATATATATATATATATGATGCTAAGCAGTTAGTAGTGGGGAAAAAAAATATATATATAAAATATATATATAATATATATATATATATATGTATATATAGCTAGATAGATAGATATTGTCGGAGGTCGTTGAACTGTAGACTGCTGGGTCATTCTCTCTAGGGTAACTATGTCGTCTCTCTCTCTCTCTCTCTGACCGTCTGTATCAATTTCTGTCTGTGTCTCTACAGCTGTATGGCTGTCTCTGTTTCGCTCTGTCTGTCTGCCCGTTAAGCTGTGATTATGTGTGTGTGTGTGTGTGTGTGTGTGTGTGTGCGCGCGCATGCGCGCTCGAGTGTGTGCGTGTGCGTGCGTGCGTGTGCGTGCGTGTGCGTGTGCGCGCGCGTATGCGTGTGTGTGTGTGCGTGCGCGCACGCGTGAGTGAGCGAGTCCGTCTGTCTGTCTGTCTCTCTTTCTGTCTATCTCTGTCTTTCTGACTGTCAGTATCTGTCTGTCTGTCTGTCTCTGTGTCTATCCCCCCCCCCCCCCCATTCTATGTTCATGTTTAAGGTTCTTTTAAATGTCTTACTTAGATTTCTTATATTTCGCCCCCCCCCCCCCCCCTCGTTCTCTCTGTCTGTCTGGCTGGCTGTTTGTCTGTCTGTCGGCCTACATGTCTGTCTCTTTCTCTGTTGCGTGCGCGCGCGCGTGCGTGTGTGTGTAATTGTGTGTAATTGTGCTGCATGTGTGTGCGAGCGTGTCTGCATTCGTGCATGCGTGTGTGTGTGTGTGTGTGGGGGGGGGGGGGGGGGGTGTCATCATCTTGTTTGGTCATCATTTTGTTTTAAAAGTAGTACTTTCGTTTTATTTTCATTTGTCTCTTTACGTGCACGTGGTATGGGGCGGGGGGGGGGGGGGGGGGGGGGGGGGGGGGGGGAGAGAGAGAGAGAGAGAGAGAGAGAGAGAGAGAGAAACGTAGACAGTTACAGAAAATGCGGGGAAGGCGGCAGGGCAGAGGCGATAGCACGGGGGGGGGGGGGGGGGGGGGGGGGGGGGGGGGGGGGGGGGGGGGGGGGGGGGGGGGAGGAGGGGCGGGGGGGGGGGGGGGATGAGGAGGGGCGGGGGGGGGGGGGAGGGGGTTAGGGTAGGAGGAAAAAAAGGCCAAGAGGTAGGGCCCCAAAATTTGTGAGAATGTTTGTGTGCGTGTTCGCGTTCAATTTCTCACTGGATGTCTGCCTATCTGTATTTCTCTGGTTCCTATACTTCTGCCCCCTCCCCACCCCATCCCCACCCCCCCCTCCCTCTCTCTCTCCCTCTCCCTTACTCTCCGTCTCCTCCTCTGTCAGTCTCTGTCTGTGTTTCTCTCTCTCTCTCTCTCTCTCTCTCTCTCTCTCTCTCTCTCTCTCTCTCTCTCTCTCTCTCTCTCCACCCCCCACCCCTCAGCGTTAATAGGCCCGTATTTCGTTTCAGGGGATTCTCTCTAGAAAAATGGCGTGCGTTTGTGTCTGTTTGCGCATGTATGCGCATTTTGTGTACTCGCGTGCTCGCGCGCGCGCTGTATGCGTGTGTGTATGTGTGAATGTGTGTTCTTAGACGCGCGCGCGCGCGTGCGTGCGTGTATGTGTGTATGCATGCGCGTGCGAGCGCCTGCATATATGTACATATGACTGTATGTGTGCAGGCGACGTATTTGTACAGGCGCTCGGCGCGCGTGTGCGTGTATGTGTGTGTGTGAGCGCGCGCGCGTGAATGCGTGCGTGCGTGCGTGAGTGAGTGAGTGAGTGCGCGCGCGCACGTGCATGTGTGCGTGCATACGTGTGTGTGTGCGCGCGCGTGAGCGTATATACTTGTGTGCGTGCGTGCGTGCGTGCGTGCACGCGTGCGCGCGCGTGTGTGTGTGTGTGTGTGTGTGTGTGTGCGCGCGCGCGCGCGCGCGCCCGCCCTCGAGCGTGTATGTAGGAACCTGCACATGCGTTTTGGGGTCTCTGTGTGTGGTTGTGTATGTGGGAGATTGTTCTTCCCTCTCCGTCTCTTCTCTCCCCCTCCTCCTTTCCCCTTCTCTCTCTGCCTCCCCCCCCCGCCCACCACCTTCCTTCTCACACCTCTTCCTTCCACACCCCTTCTCCCCTCCCCCCACACGCCCCCTCCCCCTCCCCACCCCCCACCCTTCGTATGCTCGGTTGCCTTCTCCTTCCTGTATCGGACTTCAGTTTGCCGCTGATGTGCGTGAGGAAGACCGCTAAATCAGAAACCTGGAGACACAGGTAGACACTTGGTTAGACCGTGGGAGAGAGGAGAGAGACCTGGGGAGCGTGAGAGAGAGAGACCGAGAGGAGAGAGAGAGAGAGAGAGAGAGAGAGAGAGAGAGAGAGAGAGAGAGAGAGAGAGAGAGAGAGAGAGAGAGAGAGAGAGAGAGAGAGAGAGAGAGAGAGAGAGACAGACAGACAGACAGACAGACAGACAGAGAGGAGAGCAGAGGAGTGGACAGGAGAGAGACGAAGGGTTGACTCGTCTTTTTTTTTGCTTGTCTGTCTGATTGTCTGTCTGTCTGACTGTCTGTCGGTCTGTGTCGGTTTCATGTGTCCTCTCTTGAGTCTCTG
>JADBJO010002871.1:55000-60000 GCA_016801955.1 Conus betulinus
CCTTTTGGCTTATTCCTTTTATCTTCCTTTCATCCTTCTCCTGTTTTTTTTTTCTTCTCAACTTTCTTCTTTCTTTTCATTTTTTTTCTTTCTATCTTTTGTCTTTTTTGTTCAAATTGTCTTTTTGTCTTCTCTCCTTCCTGTTCTTCCTTTTTTCCTTGCTCTTCCTTCATTCCTTCCTTTTCCCTTCCATTATGCATTCCTCTTTTTCATCCTTTCTTCCTCGACTCTTTTTCTTCTTCTTGTGTTCTTTTCGTCCGCCTTGTCTCCCCTTCCTGTCTTTTGTAAGGGAGTGGCCCTGGTGGTCGGCTGCTCGTCAAAACACAACACGCCTTAACTTACCGGAGAGAGCAGGGGGGCCGAAATTACGGAAGGCCAGCGGCGCCATTTTCAGCGCTCGTGTGGCAGGGTTCCGGGTTTGACTGGCGATCAACTAGCCTTTGTTGGGAATAAAAATGTCAACGTTCCCCCTGAGGGGGGACTGGTATATAGGGCCCCTGCCTGTTACATGCACTCCACACACCCCAGATCTCATCCTCTGGGGAAGAAAGTAAAGAAAGATATTGTAAGGGAGCTTGCTCAAATTAAAAAGTTGTAGTTACTGCTTGCCCGATATGAAAAACAAACAAACAAACAAACGAAAAACACACAGACACACACACACACACACACTAGTAGGTTATCATGTCTGAAAGGTATTTGGAAATAGAAAAGTAGGAGAATAAAAACCTGAGAAAAGAAAACAAAGTGGGCAGGTCTCCTCCAAATCTCTTCCTAAAAAAAAAAAAAAAAACAAACAAACACACAAAGTATGCCTGTTTTTGTTTCCAAAGACCTCGCAGACATTTTAAACCCTATAGCTATTGTACAAACAAAATTGTCCGTTTATGGCATGAAGGCCCAAGGAGGAAGTGGACACAACAAAAAGTCAGGATGGGGCATGAACGCAGGCGGAGGGGGGCACCAACGGTCAGCTCTGCGTCTCTGCCTCCGTCGAGGTCGCTCCCAGAAGAGGCGATGCAGGTGGTGGCCAAGGTTCCCTGCCATGTACTTCGCACCTTCAGCGTTTGGGTGGATGTAGTCCTGGAAGTGGAGGCCCCTGTGCATGGCGTCGTAGCCTACGTAGGTCACGTTCTTCGTACCCTGCTTGAGGATCTCTGAGTAGGTATAGGCGTTGTAGACGGTTCTTTTTGCTTCCAGTACGTTTGATTTGACTGGTAAAGCTCGGCTTACTACAACGTGGGCTTTTGGAAAAATCGCCTTAATTCCTTTCACTGCTGAAGCCATTTGAGAACCACATTCTGCTGCATCCTTTGCTTTCAGATCGTTGATGCCTGTGTGGAGCACCACACAGTCAGGTGCAGGCTGAAGTTCCTCACTGGCAGACTTCGCCACATCCTCTATTTTATCTACAGTGAAGGCATTGCGGAAGGCCACCTGTAGACCGTATGCGTTGCCGAGTCTGGCTGCATCTATTTCTTCATCGTCGAGTCTTGCAGTATCAGCACACGGGGCGAATCTGATGGTGTGTAGTGGTTCTGACGCATTTTCTTTTCTTCAGGAACTATGACGTGTTTAGAAGTGACGTCATTTTCTGCCTTCTTCTTTGGAATAGGCTTCTCTGATTTTTTTGGACATCCTTTTCTGTACGTCGACTCACCTTTGGATGGGGAGGCTGGTCGGCTCTGATGAAAGGGTGTTGGTGTTGGTAAAGGTGAGGATGAGGAGCCAACAGCTTCTGCGTAGGACCGGGCCTGTGGAGGTTGGGCTATGCGGGTCTCCTGTGTTTTTGCGTCCCACTGCTTTTTTTGTTTTCCGTCCGCATTTTTCTTGAAAGAAGCAATTGTTCTTGTTTGCTCTTCGACCAATTTCTCTAGTTTAGAAATTCGCGCACATAACTCCATTATTATTTTCTCCAACCTTTTCCCACCACTATCTATCTCAACATCTTTGGCTAACCTGTGCTCCAGCCCAGAGTCATTTTCTTCCTTTTCATTCAAGCGGCCGTTGATCGCCAGAGCCAAGTTTTCCTTATTTTCGTTTTCCAGTAAGGTCACAATACCTCCGTTCTCACTCTGTTGGCCAGATGATTGCTTTCTGTTCTTGCTTTGATCTTTTTTTTTTGTCTTTCTTTTTCATCTTCGATGTCGTTTTCGTCATTTTATTCTCTGCTACTGTCAAAGCGTTTCTAGCTCGTCGCCATCTTGATCACGATTGAAAGAGAAAAAAAAAAACCAACCGTAAGCAGTGATAAACTGCCTGTTATACCTGGATATTACCACCCTCCTGTTTTTGAACAATGTTCAGACCGTCGTGTTCAAACTGCTATTTATATAAGTGAAGGTCTGGACCATTGCATAAGAACACCACCTGTAACTAATAGCATATCATCTGTTTCATGTTGTGCCGTTATGGTAAAATTCTCATCAAATTTAATTTTGAATCTTGCTTCAGTCTATCTACCAAAAGGACCCAATAAAAAAACACAGAATGGTTGAGGGAATTTCAGGATCAAAGGGATAAATGGATCATAGGAGGTGACTTTAACGCTCATGCACCTTTTTGGGATAACAACTGTTCTTTGTTTCAAATAATCGATTATTAGATAATATGCAGACTCCATTTTATGCATACTCAATAATGGGAATATTACACGTATACCTGATATAGCTACCCATAATCCCTCCGCCATAGACTTAACATTTGCCTCTCCATCACTGGCAGTAAACTCTTCATGGGAAACAGGGAATGATCCTCTAGGATCAGACCACGTTCCTATAACAATATCATTGAATAATAAAATGGAGGACAAAGAATATTTTGAAGAAGATATGATTCCAAAATACAATTATAAATGTGCAGATTGGTCTCTTTTTAAAGATAGTCTTAGAAACATGGATATAGAGTTTTCATCTGTGGATAATATAGACGACCAGTATAAACGTTTCTGTAAATACATTCTTGAAGTAGCAAATATATCAATTCCAAAGCTAAAAAGCACAAATTCAAAGAAGCATAGCGGGAATGTTTGGTGGAACAAAGAATGTGAAATTGCAAACAACAAGAAAAAAGAAGCATTTAAACTTTATTGCAAAAAGAGGTCAGTAAGTACCATAATAAGAAAATGAAAGAGAGTGGGAAGGAAAGTGATGATGTAATAGAAAATGCTAAGATGCAACACTGGAATAACTTTTGTAATTCTGAAATTAGAGATTGTAAAGATATGGGGGGAACTTTTGGGAAGATAAAAGCTATGAAAAATGGATTTGTATCTCCTCAGTATCCCATAAAAATAAACAATAATAATATTCCTAGTGCTGAAGAAAAAAGCAGAAGCCTTTGTAAACATGTTTGCTAATGTTAGCTGCCCTGAGGGACTGACAGATACTGATAGAAATTATAGGATGCATGAAGAAAAAAGTGAAGCAAATACAGAGGGAACACAGGATAAGTGCAATAATCTTAATGCTTCTTTAACAATAACAGAACTAAAAGAAACTATACGACACAATTCCAAAAAAAAAATCATCTGTAGGATTAGATGCAATATCTAATCAGATGTTAAGGAATTTGCCCGAAAATTTTATTGATTTTCTTCATGAATTATTTGATAAATGTTGGAGAAGTGGTGAAATGCCGAAAATCTGGAAACAGACAATTATTGTCCCTATTCACAAACAAGGTAAATCTACTAGCGATATTAAGAACTATAGGCCTATCGCATTAACATCCCATGTCTGTAAACTCTCAGAAAGAATAGTTCTAAATAGGCTTGTACATTATTGCGAAAAATATGATGTAATTCCAATTAACCAAGCTGGCTTCCGAAAAGGAAGATCAACAACAGAAATCTTAGTAAAATTAGCTACCAATATAAAAAAACAATTTGCCAGACGTAAATGTATATTAGCCACCTTTTTTGATATAAAACAAAGCGTATGACCAAGTGTGGCATTTCCAGCTCTTGAACAAAATTAAAGACATTGGCCTGTCTGGAAAAACATATATAACTATATTAAATGTTTTTTGCAGGACAGGGTGATACAAACTAGAATAGGGAAAACTTATTCAACATCCAGAAACTTATCAATGGGAATCCCTCAAGGGTCAGTTCTAGCTCCTCTTCTCTTCACCATATTAATGTATGATTTGCCAAGTAAGATCTCGAACAATGTTGTGCTTGTTCAATATGCGGGATGATATATGCATGTGGATGGAAGTAACTCTGAAAAAGAAAAACGCCCCAGCGTAGTATAAATTATATAAAAAAGATTTATCAACGCGAGCTTGACAAGATGGGTGAATATATGAAACTAAATGGGCTAAGTCTATCTTATGAAAAAAACAAACATCATTCTCTTTAACAATGGCTTAAATCCAGATAGAATGCCCGACTTTACTTTGGGAAATACAACTATTAAATATGTAACACAGGTAAAATTTTTTGGGAGTTCTTTTTACTTCAAAGTTAACATGGAACATACACATTGATAATTTACTAACTAAAGCAAGAAAAACGTTAAATTTAATAAAAAAAATAGTCTCTAATCAAAAATGGGGACAAAACCCATCTACATTAGTAACACTGTGTAAATCTTTAATGCGATCAAATCAAAGTTAACATATGCACAAGAAGTTTTTTTCAGCGCTCCAAAGTATTTATTAAAAAAGCTTCAAAGCATTGAATGTAAGGCATTAAAAGTAGCACTAGGTCTACCAACTCATGCATCATCATCACGAACATATTTTGAGACTCAAATGCTTCCATTAGAAGAGTATAGAGGATTAGCGTGTTGTAAATATGTAATTAAAAATTTAGCTATCAAAACATACATCAACTCTGACATAAAGGTTAGGTCAGATATTGACTTTCCTAAAAGAGCTAAATCAATATCCTCTCAAGTTACACTAGCAACATTCACAAGCAAAACTATAACCGACTCTGGCATTTCTACAGATAAAGACTCAGTATCTGTCAGACCCATCTTTTTTCCCAATAC
>JADBJO010002871.1:65000-70000 GCA_016801955.1 Conus betulinus
TTTCTTCCATTAATTTTTCTTCATTAACCTGTCTTCAACGAACCTGTCTTTAATAAACTATCGGCTGTTATCGTTTCATTGTTCTGTTCTGTACAGAACCTCGAGAATCCGTGTTGACCAGATGAAGCTCCGTTTAACCCTTTAGTGCCTGTTGATTAACCTATCTTCTGGTGTCAATGTTCTATTGATGACTGTGCAGAATCTCGAGAATCCGTGTTAACCAGATGAAACTACGTTTAACCCTTTCGCGCCGGTTAATTAATCTACCTTCGGCTATCATCTTTTCAATGCTCTATTGATACCTGTTCAGAATCTCAAGAATCTTTGTTAACCAGATGGCGCTTCGTTTAACCCTTTGGCGCCGGTGCCATGGGGTTCAGTCTTCCTCAAAGCATGCTAGTTTGACGGTCGCTCACTTCAAACACGTGTGTAACACCGTCGTCTTCTTTGAATATAGTAAAGGAGAACAGTTGTAGTCCCAGTATGTAAGAGATTTTATCTTCGTCCAGAATCCTCTCCTACATCTGGGAAGAAGCCTTAAAATAAAACAGAAAGGTACCCGATCGTTACTGTAAAGATGTCATAGTACACATCCACACTCACAGCAGAGGGTGAAATAATGCTTGTTTGATAGTCAGTTAAAGAAAAGGACAACAGAGTTTTCGATAAACGGGGCGGGACAGCTATAAACAATGTAACTAAGAGACACGACAAAGGCTTCAAACAGTCATTCTCCTGAAACAGAGTATGAAGTAACGCTTGTTTGAAACGCAAGACTATAAAGGCTTTTCGACAAACAGATTGTCTACAGAAGATATAAACTAACAGACATGAGCAAGGCTCTAAACCATTCTTTCCTAGGTAACTTTCAGCAGGATATCCCGCACTCTTGTCTTTTTTTATTTGTGTTTTTGGCTCGAAAGAGGTCTCTCAATTTTCACGTTGAGGTCTTTGCGATTGTTTTGGCTTTGTCATTTTTGGGTTTAGATTACCACTGAATTCGCTCAGCGTATTATTTTGTGTAGGCTAACGATCCACTTTGGAATCTGTTTCTTGGATCTAATAATGTTGTTATTAATCTTGTAGGATATTTCACCTACTGCATTCAGATGAGAAAAAAAAAAAGGATTTTTTTGGGTTGGATTTCTTGGCACTTTGGGATCATTGTTCTTAATGACCGTGCATGTTGTCCTGCCAAACAGAAAAGCAGCAAGAAGATCTAAAATATAGTTCAACTGTCTTGTGTGCTATCAAGAAGGGCAGTCTGCAATATTACAGCAAAAGACACTGGCAGCGTTTTTTTTTAACCCCACTCTGACTCAAGGAAATCCTTTTTATTAAATGTACAAGGTTCCACTGGAATTATCAAAAACTTAACGGTCACGTTATTTAAAAAAAAAATCTTCCAAATATTGCGTATATATCATTTGCATACATAGTGCGAAAGAGACAATTATATGCGTTTCACTTCACTGTGAAAAACCATTTTTTTCCAACGAAAATAGACCAAAATGTGTAGCAGTATTTGGATGATTAGTCGACGTTTTTATTTCAGAACGTTTCATTCGAAAACTTACCGATTGTCTTTTACATAGTTCAATCAATCCTTCTTGAAAACTTTTCCCCCATCTCTCGACCCCCCCCCTTACCAGCCCTTCCGACACCTCCCCTTCCACCCCCCCCCCCCCCCCCCCCCCCCCCCCCCCCCCCCCCCCCGCATCCTTCCTTTTCTTTTGAATTTGGCTCATTTATTTCATTGAGAATAATTGATTCGCTGACTAAGCAACATTTAAAGATATATCGAACCTAAACTCATCAACGCGGATGAAGAGACTGAAAATTTGGCTGAACCAACCAATCACACGAGATCAAAAGGTGTTATTGCAGTATCGCTAGACTTGGCGCAGAAATCGACCATCAGTGTTGAACACTGCCAAGTCGTCAGCTGTGCTACGCTCGGCTGGAGTTGTCAAGGCCGATCTCCACTGAACTGGATCGTGTATATAGATCACAGACTAATGACGAACTGTTGATCCTCTCTTCATTGAAGTTCTGCAGTCCGCGATCTTGTTCGCAGAGATTGTCCGCTATGCAATGACCTCCTCGGATTGATTTTTGTACTCCCAGTTCTTATAGAACAGGGAGTACTTTAGAATGGGAACGAAGAAATGCTGTGTGTGTGTGTGTGTGTGTGTGTGTGTGTGTGTGTGTGTGTGTGTGTGTCCGTCCGTCCGTCCGTGGTCAAAATGTGTTCCACTTGCTCCAGACAAAGCTACTGGACCGATCTTTCTGAAAATTTGTAGGTATGTTCATGATGGGTCACGAATGATGCCCGATGTTTTATTTTACTGTTACAGCCGTTACTAACGGCTGTAACGGCCCATAACGGTTTTTTCTTCTTTATGGAACATCTCAGAAAGTACTTTAGCCGATCTTTCTGAAAATTGATGGGTATGTTCATTATGGGTCACGGATGATGCCCGATGTTTACCAGAATAGCCGTTACTAATGGTCATAACGGCCCCAAACGGTTTTTTTTTTTTTCTCTTTATGGAATATCTCACGCGTATTCAAGATAAACTGGGAATACTTTTATATGCTTTGCATCTTGTTAATTCAAGTTTGAACGATTTGTTGTCAAGGGAGAGAACACAGCCTACCAAATACTGCTTGTTCACTAGCGTTCGACTGGCAGGTTGGAACTTTTTTTTTTTAACAGGATGTGAAATCGATGTAAACCATTTGATTGTCCGATTGCTTTTCCGTTTATTTCCAAAATCATTGTGAACTTGAATATTACGGGCGCACCGAATGAAACGTTGACTTTGCAAATCGAGAACGGAAATTGAGGTCAATGAAACACAGTTTGATTTCCTGTGCAGGAATGTTTTCTCCACCAGTCACACAACTGGACCCCTGTAACAGGGGAGCTTTCATTTTGTTACTTCCCTTTGCGCAAACCCAAGCAGTTCCCAGAATATGTTGAGTAAACCTAGACAAACTAGGTTCACGATTCATAAAACGAATAAGTGGGATAACTCTTGCTCCCATAATCAGATACATTATGTGTCTATAACTCCAAACGATTGCTGCTTACGACACCAAATCGCTTTTTTTGCAGAAATGCCAACAAGAAGCACATAGAACACGCACACCCACATCCATGGGCCTTCTATGAAACATATACACAATCGTCTCTCTCTCTCTCTCTCTCTCTCTCTCTCTGATATAACTGTAATGCAAGTGGATTTAATTTGACTTTCTGTCTTCTCTGTTCTTTCTTTAAACTTTTCATTGTACTGTTTGAGCATAGTAGAACTAGCTCTTATCCGTTTATCTGGAATATTATTTATACAAAGCATTCATGGCTCTGTCTGTCTGTCTGTCTGTCTGTCTCTCAAAACGTATGTAAATATTTGGGCATTGATTTTTCTACTTGCATGAAGTTTTATATTTGCCTTTAAAAGTCCTTGCTAGCGGGGGAATAATGCTCTGTTATGCACCGTGAAAAGATTGAATGCATTGAATGATAATCATCTGGATCTATTTTTGAAAGTATTCGATGCACACATACAAACTGTTTTGCTGTGTGGGGCCTAGATTTGTGGATTGGATTGTGCTGTTTTACGTTGTGGAGCTAAGCATTTGTTTAGCTTGAAAAGGATTGTGCTTTGGACATGCACATTTCCAATAATTGGCGTAAGCTGAACACACACACACACACACACACACACACACACACACACACACACACACACACACACACACACGCACGCACGCATGCAGGCACACGCTCGCTCGCACGCTCCACGCACGCACGCACGCACGCATACATATACAGAGAGAGAGAGAGATGAGAGAGAGAGAGAGAGAGAGAGGAGAGAGGAGAGAGAGAGGGGGGGGGGGGGGAGGGAGGAAGAGACTGACTGTATATTTGCTTGGCTATGAGATATGCTGTTATTGGGAAAAAACTTTGCTTGCGTAAGAAGAAATTTGAGATTGCCAGGTAAAGCGTATGAAATGTTGCTAGAAGTGGATGCAAAGAGAGAGAACTGGGCTTCAAAACTATGTTCATTTTGTTAGAATATAAAGTTTGCTGATGTTTATGTAAATCAGGGTGTTACAAAGCAAATCGTTTCATACTGTTCACCAAAAAGGATCATCGACTGAAGATGGCAAATGTGGAATGACCATACTCTAAACAGTGAACGATTTGATTTGTACACTTTTACTATTTTTTCTTCATGATATTCAACCTTATTTTGATCTTGATCTGGAAATGTACTAGATAAGACTGAATACTAACCTCACTGACTAAAAAAAACCCACTGAATCTGAATCCGAATACCCCCCCCCCCCCCCCTTCCCCCTGCCCGCCGTCCTGCCCTCACCCGCCTCTCTCTGTCTGTCTCTCTCTGTCTCTCTCTCCCTCTCTCTCTCTCTCTCTCTCTCTCTCTCTCTCCGTCCGTCCATCCCGTTTTTAACCCCCTATTTCTCACACACACACACACGCACACACGCACACACGCACACACACACACACGCACGCACACACACACACACCACACTCTCTCTCTCTCTCTCTCTCTGCATCACACCACACACACACTCTCTCTCTCTCTCTCTCTTCTCTCTCTCTCTCTCTCTCTCTCTCTAGTAATTTCACTGTTTACCTCGGGGAGGCAATGACGACATCAAAGTCAAAAAAGACAATTTTCACTTATTTCGACTCGGAACCCTTGATTTATCGTAAAAAAACAAATACTACTTTTGTAGGAAGGAATTCTGTTTTACGTCTCGTCACACATATAGGTGATTGCAGACGTCTAAATAACATACTGTTTACAATGCAATTTTAGACTATTATCATAAAAGAGAAGAGAAGAGGACGATGTGGTTACATAGAACAAAAATAAAGGACAGATGAATTATAGGACAGTAACTATGAAAAAATTAGAGAAAAAATAACTAAAGTAATCTAACTTACGATGATTATGATT
>JADBJO010002871.1:82500-87500 GCA_016801955.1 Conus betulinus
GATGGGATTTTACGTGTGTACAAGATATTATGCATGCGTCACACACACGAAACCGGTTTATAGTCTCATTCGAAGGACTGTATGGGAAATGCAGTCAGAACCAATGTTAACTACGAGGGAAAAATCCACCCTGTACCGAAACGCTCCGGGGAAGGTTCGAACCTGCAACCCCAGGATCACCGAGATTACGAGTCCGGCGCTCTACCAACTGAGCTGTTCCGGCTCTCATTAGCGGTCTTTAGGCGGGTTGGGAGATGATGGATGGGGTGGGGATTGGACGAAGAATACGTGAACAGAAGAGGAAGGAGGAGGATGTCAGAGAGTAGTACACACATCTTGTTCTTTGTCAGCATTCAGATGTACCGCAGAGAGCCACAAAACGGACAGAAGGCAGCGTGTTCAAATCAACACATTAGCAATGGGACCTTTGACAGGAACACCGAAACTCTTCAACTCCGGCATGCCCGACCCTAACTTTAATGCTGACTGTTACAAAAAGTTTGCTTTCACTTATGATCATTATAGGTCGATTCAAATCTACCTGTGTGTATATACTGGATTTCGCTTTGTACATGTTCAACTTTGATGTGATGTTGGCTTCCCGAACGGCACATGGACAAACTGCATAGTGAATCCGAGGTGTCTTTAAAGTACCACAATAAGGCAAAAAGTGTCAGAAGCTTCCATAAAGTGTTTTCTTGAATATTCCGAGAATTTTGCTTGGATATCAGCAAATGATGGTTCTCAGTCCTAAAAGTTCCATGCATTTTTTGGTTGACTGTGCTACGTCATTATTCTCGAATGTTCTAAAGTGCTCAATGATTCGTGACAGGGTCTCTACCCCCCCCCCCCACCCCACCCCCCCCCCCCTACCCCCACCCCCCCCCCCCCCCCCCCCCCCCCCCCCCCTCGTGTTTCATGTACTTTTGACATGATTCCTCATAAATGATGTAGAGAATGAGAGGATTAGGATGATGAGTGACAGCAAGAAGAAGTTGAATGTGAGTGTTTTTGAGAAGGACTCGTTTTTTTGTTTCGGGACCGTGTCAATGGTTATTCAGTACTGATTTGTGAATCGTCTGCCGTCATGAAAGACTTTGAACTGGTACCAGAATCGATCTGTTTTGATTAACAGAGTCGGCCATTTCTCTGTCCGGATCTGTTCAAGGAAGGATCAGGACCAACACTTGTTTACTTCCCTAGTCTCAGTGTCCAGCTCATTGATGTATCAAAGATCAGGAGCGTGATTCTTTTTTTTTGTCGTAAGACTAGCCCTAACCTGACCCTGACTCCCACCTGTCCTACCCTTCCTTACCTGTTCTGATTTAACCCTAATCCCTAGCTTCAAATTAACGTTAACTGTACAAAACTTTGCAAAGGAAATGTATTTAAAAGCTGTGCTTGCAATGTGGCGGACATGGAGTCCTCTTCTCCTTTCTCTATTAATAAAGGAAAGAACATCTATCCGATTGGGGACGTATTAACCCGAAGCCGCCAGTGATTCCTTAATAATCCTTTGAAACCAGGGAATACTGTGAGACAGGCGAGTCAGGTCAAGGCAGATGCTACAGTCCAGCATATGGAGGGCTAAGGCTTCCTCCCTTCGCGCCGGGTCCAAGCAACTGCAACGTCATTAGCTGAAGCCGCGTGACAGCCACGTCACAGCCCGGGCACGTGCAGCAGCGACACAGCTTCCATGCTGGTAGTTTCTTGGGATGACGGTGAACTCTCTTCTTCCTTATTAAGCCTGTCACACACGTACCGCTAAAGACTGTAGGAGACTTGCAGATTTGGGAAGGGTCTAGGTAACCATTTTTATCAACAGTCATTTTCATCAAATTTGAAAAAAGTATGCATAATAAGTCCGCCGAACAATGTGGACAAACGGTTAATGATGCAAAACACGACGCGTTTCGACCTCTTAGGCCATTCAACGCCCATCTTACGCCGAATTTGATAAAGATAAGTGATTGCTCGTACTTCATTTTCGTTGTCCTGAGTGTTGTGTATCTTGCCTGAAGAAGACCTAAGAGGTCGAAACGCGTCTTGTTTTGTCTTGTGAATCGTTTGTCCACGTTGTTTAGCGGAGTTAATATAAATGATTAAACAAATTGTTTAGATTTTCGCCCGCAGTCGTCTCACTTTGCAACTAACAGTCATTTCTGTCATAAATATGATATTGTTGTAGTCTTTTCGAAGCGCAAAGAGTATTTTCGTTTTCTTTTGTTTTACTTCGTTCTCTCGTTAACAGTGTCAGTCCAGCCTGCGAGACAGATATAGTCATGGCTACCAAACTTCGTTTGCTGCCAAACAGAACAAAGTAGGGTGGAGTAACTACTATTGGTCACATTTTGGTTCCTGTTTTTTTTTTTTTTTTTTTTTTACCCCAGAAGGCAGGTCTGTAGAATTTGCTCAGGTGTCTATTCTTCCAGGCTTGAAGACTAAACTTGGTGAAAGCGCCATCTCCAGTTTTCGAAGTCAAAATGAAGATTGCAGCTGTTTTGATACTTACTAGCCAGGTCAGAGTGTGGGGGAGGAAACAGAACAGTGGCTGATAAAACTTTCTGTTCGTAGTGTAAGTTTTGTGCTTTGTGCCGTTTTCACCAACACATTTCAGACTTCGTTTTTTACCAGTTGGTGGATTCATTTCTATGGATTCCCAGTCTCCCACCATTCCAGGTAATAAGTTAATTTCCTGTATGTCTGAATGGTGGTAGAATTCATACCAACACTTCAGCCAGAAAGGCGTCTAAGGTAAAGCGAAATGGTTAGGACTGTTTCATTTTTTTTCTTTCCCGAAAATCAGCGCTTTTTGCCGGTCAACATCACCTTATGAGTCTGTCGTTTCATGCCCGCCATTGGATGTACTGTCTTGAATGGCAGTGCGTAGAGCTCTGCGATTAAAGCAGTTCTCTCCCTTTCCAGTGCACAAAGAGAGAGTGGTCACCATAGTGCGATGCCACGCATTTTGTCTCCCTTGCTAAGATTGCTTTGTGTCTGTTGTTTTAAAAAGGACTTGATTTCATGAACGAGCAAAATAACTGCAACTCGTTACTCAGGTAAAGACAGAAGTATGACGTTGTTTTCTCGCCACCGCGGAAGTACATAAACGAAGTTTGTACCAGTATTGATGCCAGTAAAGTGACAACTATATACACAATGATATATGAAGTAATTACGCACCACCAATATTCAAAGAAATGAAACATGCATAATATACGCCCCATAATTGACAGTGTCTCGCCACCATCAATTGAAAAAAGAAGTATGAAGTAGTTTTAGATGCCACCGAAGTGAAAGTATGAAGTATGAAGTATAGTTAGGTACGCGCCTTTGACTTACAAATAAGGAATGAAGTAGTTGCAACTTCACTAAAGTAGAAATGAAGAATGCCGTAACTTCGACACCTTTGAAGTAACAAGTAACGAATAAAATGTGAGAGAACTATAGACTCTCCACTGTAAAAAAACAAAACAAAACAAAAATAAATAAATAAATAAACTGCCGAAGTCTGGGGGTGATTACGTGCCGCGGAAATAAAAGTGAAATATAATGTTTATAACTATTATGCCACGAAGTAAAAAAAAAAATGAAGTATGAAGTTGTTACGCGCCATGAAAGTTAAAAAAAAAAAAAAAGTTTGAATGAGCTGCGACGCCTATGAAGCAAAACCATGAAGTAGTTACGAGTTCACTCTCTTAAGAAAAAGAAGTAGGAACAACTGTAGCACAAATTTGTTAAGAAAAAATTAACCATAAAGACATAATGCACCATTGGCGGAAAAAAAGAAGAGTACATCACTCTAAAAGAAAAAAAAAAACCGAAGTGTGCTGTAATAATGTAATTGAGGGGAAAAAAAGTGACGGTATAACTGACAGCCCAACTGCTGAATGCATATTTACCACTGAGGTACCTGGCATATGTCAGTGATATTAACGTTTTTCTTTTTCATTTTAAGACTCCCCCCTCTCCCCCCCCCCCCCCCCCCCCCCCCCTTCCATACTGCCTTCTCAACCCCCTCACCCGTACCAACTTCCTCTGCTGCGCAGTAGGCGATTTTCCTAGCGGAGAAGAAATTTGATGTGTGCAGGCGCCACGAACCTGTATTGAGAATTTTTTTTAAACGAGTAGGAAATATTGAGTGTGTGTGTGTGTGTGTGTGTGTGTGTGTGTGTGTGTGTGTGTGTGTGTGTGTGTGTGAGCGCTGGCAAAGCGTGAGATGATGTATTATTATTAAAAAAAAAAAAAAAATGAAGTCTTGACTAGTAGCTGACTATTCAGGCTTTAAACATGTATGGAATAATGTGTGTGTGTGTGTGTGTGTGTGTGTGTGTGTGTGTGTGTGTGTGTGTGTTCGTGCGTGTGTGTGCGTGCGAGCATGCGTGTGTCGGGGGGGGGGGGGGGGGGGGGGGGGGTGAACGCGAGCACGCTCATGCCTGAAATTTTGTTTCATTAGTATTTTCTTCTCAAGTAAAAGTCTTGACTAGCAAATGACTATTCATACTTCAACACCCCCCACCCTCCCCCTCCACACACACACCTCCTACATCGGCAAAGCGACGACGATGACAACAACGACGACAACGACGACGACGACGGCAATGCCTGAACAGTGGTCAAACCTTCAGTTGAACCACAGCACCGACCAGTCAGTCGACTGCCTAGCAAGGAGGCTTCAGTTGTACCGTCTCCACCACAGCCACTACGACGACGACGACGACCACCACCACCACCACCACTTTCATCACCACCACCTCCACCACACGCACCGTACCACCACCAGCACCAGCAAACCCACCATCACCAACACACCGCCATCGACCCGCCAGACTGACCGACAGGTCGGCTAGCTAAGGGACGGACGGACAGACAGACGGACCGACCAACCGACCGACAGCAAACTCGTCGTCGTCATAGTATTGATTGGTAGTGCGCGCAGTGTTCTGTCCGTACGAGAGGGGAGAGAGAGAGAGAGAGGAGAGAGAGAGAGAGAGAGAGAG
>JADBJO010002871.1:117500-122500 GCA_016801955.1 Conus betulinus
GCGTGTGTGTGCGCGTGCGTGTTTTGTGTATGTGTGTGCGTGCGTGCGTGCGTACGTGCGCGCGCGCGTGTGTGTGTATGTATGTGTGAGGAGAGAGAGAGAGAGAGAGAGAGAGAGAGAGAGAGAGAGAGAGAGAGAGAGAGAGTTTTGAACGCTGTCGTGAACGATACCATCATACCTCCAATTGCCAACTCAGGTGCTGTCGCGACTTTCCCGTCTTCCTCATGCTCGCCCAGTGAAGAGTGAGTGAGTGTGTGTGTGTGTGTGTACACATGTGTGTGTATATACGTGTGTGTGTGTGTGTGTGTCCGCGCGCGCGCGGTGTACAGTGTGTGAAGTTGGTGGACACAAGCCGGCCGGCAGCAGCAGCGAGGCAGGCAAGCAGGCAGACAGGCAGGGGGCGTGGTATTTAACAGTATCGATTGGAACCACCACTGGAGTTGGTGGAGCTCTACACACATACTGGATAGCACCACGCAGCGCGTGCCTCTTCCCCCCCCCTCCCCTCTCTCTCTTCCTCCCCTTCCCACACCTTCCACCCCCCCATTTTTTTTTCCTCTTGCCACCCCTCCCCCCCTTCCCCTCCCATCCTTTACATCCACCCACCTCATCCTCCAAGGCTCTCTCTAACCCCTCTTTTCTTCCCCTTCTACACCCCTCCCTTTCCTTTTTCTTCCGTTGTCTCCCGACACAGCCACCAACCCACGAACCCTCTCTCTCTTCTCTCTCTCTTCGGTTGTCCGTGGGTCCATGGGTCTCTGGCAAACGTCCCCAACGAGCAGTCCAGCGCCGCTCGCTCGCTTCCCAACATTCTTTGCCGACCGGCCCGACCTCTTCTTCTATTCAGCCAATGAGTGGAGGACGGTCCACGCACGATTCTCGGGAAGTGTGTGTGTGTGTGTGTGTGTGTGTGGCGTCGCGGGCACCGAGTGTGTGTGTATTTATGTGTGTGTGTGTTTTCTGTGTGTGTGTGTGTGTGTGTGTGTAGTATCGCGAGCGCCGTGTGTGTGTTCGGTCGGCGTGTGCGTGCGTGTGTGTGTGTGTGTGTGTGTGTGTGTGTGTGTGTGTGTGTGTGCACGCGCGCGCGCGCGCGCGCGTGTGTGTATGTTCCGTGTGTGTGTGTACACCCATGTTCGAAGGTCTCTCCCTCTCTGCTTGCTGTCTCTTTTCCAGTCAGGCATTTGCTGCATGCATGTATTCAAGAATGCGCATGTTCGGGGTGCCAGGTCCGTCTTTGGACGCACAATATTTCTCGCCTCCTCCCCCCCCCCCCCTCCCCCCTTCCACAACCTAAACTCCCCAACCTCGGACCTCCTCTCTCTCTCTCTCTCTCTCTCTCTCTCTCTCCCGACCCCCTATTTTACACTACACCTTTCCCTCCCAACCCTTTTCACCACTCTTACTTACTCCCACCCCTCATCGCCCAAAATCGCACGCGCGATCTAATGTGTGTGTGTGTGTGTGTGTGTGTGTGTGTGCGCGCGCGCGCGCGCGTGTGTGTGTGTGTGAGTGTGTGTGTGTGTGACCCCACTCCACCCCCATCCCCATCCCCTACTTCCGCTATCCCCTCTCACCCACACCTGAGGGTAAAAAAAAAAAAAAAAGAAAAAAAGTGTCGTCCCACCTGCTGGCCGCACTGACAAGCACCACCAAGAAGAAAGAACACGAAAGAACAGCGGCAGCGGTGGACGGTGCGTGGTAGGCGGTGGTATAAGGTGGAAGAGACTACGAAGATGTGGCGAGTTAGTGTGTGTGATGTTAGTGTAGGGTTGACGACGGCGGCGGCGGCGACGCTGGTGGTGGTGGTGGGTGGTGGTTGGTGGGCGAGAAGTTGTACCGTATATGAACTGGTCCGTGTGTGGATAGCTGCGGCTTGCCCTGCTTCCCCCCCCCCCCCCCCCCCCCCCCCGCTCCCTCTTGCTCCCTGCCCCCGTTCCCCGCCCGCCCCCCCCCCCCCCCCTCCCCGGGACTGACCTGTTTAACGACGGCGGCGACGACTAGCGACGAACGAAGACTTGCACGCTGGCGCGGGACTCACTCACTCCCAAACCCGCCCGATGTCACACGAGTCGGTGGTGGGGAGGGGGTGAGGGTGGGAGGGGAGGGGTGGCGGTGGTGGGAGTGGTGGTAAATGGTAGAGGAGGTGGTGATGAGAGCGGGGTGTGGTGTGGTGTGGTAGTGGTGGTGGTGGTGGAGGAGGAGGAGGGGAAGGGCTAGAGTCGGTCGTGTAGTAGTGGTGGCGGTGGTGGTGGTGGTGGTGGTAATACGGAGTGGAGTGCAACAACGCGCCCAGCGGAGAGGAGCTTCGTCCGTGGTTGCTAGTTGCGTTTGATCCGTGTAGCCAGAGGACCTGGGTGTGTGTGTGTGTGTTGTGTGTGGAGTGGTGTGGTGTGGTGTGGTTAGGGACTCGGTGCGGGGGTCTGTGGTGGTGACACGGTTTCGGACGGAAAGGTGAGTACTAGTAGTGGGTGTTGTTGGTCACCTCTCTTCTTCTCTCTCTTTCTCTGCTCTCTTCT
This sequence comes from Conus betulinus, assembly GCA_016801955.1. Classification (NCBI taxonomy): domain Eukaryota; kingdom Metazoa; phylum Mollusca; class Gastropoda; order Neogastropoda; family Conidae; genus Conus; species Conus betulinus. The sequence continues at coordinate 120,017 of JADBJO010002871.1, forward strand.
CTTCTCTGCTCTGCTTCTCTCTCTCTCTCTCTCTCTCGCTCTCTCTCTCTCTCTCTCTCTCTCTCTCTCTCTCTCTCTCTCTCTCTCGCTTATTTACACAACATGCTCAGTCTTCTTTTTGTCTTCCGAAGTGCTCGACTTTCTTTCTTTTTTTTTTTTTCTTTTCCTCTCTTTGTCCTTGATGAGGCTAAAACGTTTTGAGGGGGGTAATTTTTTTTTCTGGATGACACCGTCTTACCTAGTATCTAGTTACCATCGTAGAGTGTGTTTTCACTTCTCATCTTTGGCTCAGGGCTTACTTACTCAGTGTCACAAGAGCCACCAGGCAAAGAAGACCAAAGGTTTAGAGGCAACTGACAAACTGGACGCAGTAGATGTGCGTACATGTTGGAATCAATCCACGTCAGACCCGTGTTTTCATGAAATCCGGCTGCTGAGATTTTGCCGTGGGTGTGTTTCACAACCGCACCAACGTTTACGGACCTGTAGCAAGTAGTGAAGTAGGCTGTAAATGATCTCTTGCCCGCCCAGGGCTTGATGATAAAAGTAACATGTAACTTTCATGGAGGGCATGGGCGGTTGTTATTATCTCGAACATGCGTACAAGGAGGTGGTCGGAAAAGGTGCGCTCTTTTCAAGAAAGGTAGAGATGACTGATGTGGGAAAGAAGAATTTTTGTTACAGAAGAGCAGACCGTCATGGTTCTTGAAGTTGACCTGTGAAGTAACCGTCACTGAAAAGTGATCGTAGCAGCAGCAGCAGCAGCAGTAACAACATCATCTTCAGTTATTACTATCGTCATCGTATCAAATCATTTTCATTTGTTTACTACCATCGTCTTATTACATCATCTTTAGTTATAACTATCATCTAATTACATCATTTTTAGTTATTACTATCATCTTATTACATCATTTTTAGTTATTACTATCATCATCTTCTTACATCATCTTCAGTTATTACTATCATCATCTTCTTACATCATCTTCAGTTATTACTATCATCCGATGCCGACACCAGTAGCATGAAGAACAACAGAAACGCAGTTGCAGTATCAGCAGCCGTAGCAGCAGCAGCAGCAACAGTGAATTGAAACAGCAGCAGTGACAATAGCAACAGTAGGAATCACAGAATATCAGCAACAGCAGCAACAGTAGTAGCAGCAGCAGCAGAAGAAACAACAACAGTAGCGCTAGCAGCAGCAGCAGTAACTGAGCTGTAAAAGATGTGTGTAGATAGTTCGAGCGTTTTTTTTAAATTGAACAAAATAAGACTGAACTGACCAACAAACATTGTGTAACACCAACAATTAATTTCCAGTTGTCCGTAATGTGTTTATCATCCGAACTCGCATTCTCTAATAAGAACTTACGCCTTGTAGCACAAAAGTTACGTTTTTTTGATCCAGTGATTGTACTGTAGAGTGTCGCTGTTGATAATTGCCAGGATGCTGTTCAAATTGTCCTGGGGATAATGTACACATGACAGACTGGTGTGCCACCAAAATGCACTGTACCATTTACACGGGAAGATGTGGTATGATAAGGGTGGGGAGGAACAGACAGAAGAAATACTGTTTGTCCTATACTGTGCCACATTAAAGCTTTTCCAGATGACCTCCAGTTTGCTTCCTGCTTTTTCCATCTTTCACAAATTAATGCAGATGTAACAGAGTTTTACATGCTGGTTCGAAGTGCCGAAAAGATGGATTGTTTTGATAGGCCTAACTAAGGATGTTCCTTTTTTTTGTCTGTATATTATTTTCTTTGGTTGCTGTTGTTGTTGTTGTTGCTTTTGTCTGGCTATTATTTTCTTTGCTTCTTCTTGTTGTTCTTGTTTTTATTGTTGTTGTTGTTGTTGTTGTTGTTGTTGTTCTTCTTCTTCTTCTTCTTCTTCTTCTTCTCCTTTCTAAACAATTACAAAAAAAATTGAGAATCAAGAGTCTGTTGATCGTTTGATCCTTTCGGGACATCATAAGTAAAAACGTTTGCATCAGATACATTCTATGTTATACAAAAAAAAAAAAGTTAAAAAATCATTTTGTTGATTTCGCAGAGAAAAAAGAGTATATTTTAGGTTAGCCGTGTTGGCTGATGAACGAACAGGTACGACCAGGTTTCTCTCACAAGACAGATTTTCCCCGTCTTTCGTAAATTTGCCCAAGTTTAACAAATAGTGTCTGAATTCCCAAAACATATTATCAGCCCTTCAGTATGTGTACAGTCAAGGTTGTAAAGCTAATTAGAATCCGGCCATTATTTTCTCTTCAAAAGATATTCCACCCTTCGGATGAATAGAGAGTAAGACGGAGCATGCTTTTACAATATCCTGTTTGTTTTGTTGTGGTTGTCAGCAACATGACATACAATTTAATGTGCTCGTCCTTTCAGTTGAAATGATTTGGAGCTACATACCTGGCACCTCTTGGAGGGGACGAAGATTGTCATTATGATTAAGCATTGTTATTTCTACTATTGGTGATAT
>JADBJO010002871.1:145000-147500 GCA_016801955.1 Conus betulinus
TTGCCCTGTCGGTCTGTCCTTTCATCATGAGATGTGCCCTGTTGGTCATCACTAACTCCAGGTCCGTCCTTTCATGAGATGTGCCCTGTGGGTCGCTCATCATTAACTACAGGTCCGTCCTTTCATGAGATGTGCCGTGTGTTGGTCAGCACTAACTCCAGGTCCGTCCTTTCATGAGATGTGCCGTGTGTTGGTCAGCACTAACTCCAGGTCCGTCCTTTCATGAGATGTGCCGTGTGTTGGTCAGCACTAACTCCAGGTCCGTCCTTTGGCTGACGCGATAAAGACGAACCGTCCCTGTGCGAAAGGGAACAAAACTACAAATTTATTTATTTATTTTTATTTTCTTATTATTTTGTTTATTTATTTCACTTATCCATCTATCTATTTATGCATATTATCTATTCATTTACTATATCTATCTATCTATCTATCTATATCTATCTATCTATCTATTCATTTGTTTTTATTTATTTATTTATTTATTCAGATTGCCACAACAACAGCAAGATAATATCAGCAGCAGCACCAGAGCCGACAATAACAACGACAAACACAGTAACAGCAACACGAGCACTAACAGCCACAACAACAACAACAACAACAACAACAACACCAACCATGATAATGATAATAATATTGATGATGATGATGATGATGATGATGATGATGATAATGATAACGATGATGACGATGATGATGATGATGATGATGATGATGATGATGATGATGATGATGACGATGATACGTGCTGATAATAAACAAAACAAATAACAAATAGTAATAGTAACAATAACAATGATAATGATGATGATGATGATGATGATGATGATGATGATGATAATAATAATAATAATGACTGTAATAATAGTAATGAAAATGAGATTGATAACAATAGCAAAACACCAAAACCAAAAAAAACAACAATACTATCAACAATAATATCGAAAACAACATCATCATCATGAAGTGCAACAACAGCAATGATAATAACAGTTATGATGATGATGATGATGATGATGATGATGATGATGATGATGATGATGATAATAATAATAATAAGGATGATAATATATTGATGATGATGAAGATAATAATGATGACAATAATGATAATAATAATAATAGTAATAATGATGATGATGATGATGAGATGATAATAATAATAATAATAATGATAACAATAATAATAATAATGATAATAATAATGACGAGAACAATAACAACTGTAGTAATAGTGATGATGATAATCATAATAGTAATGATAATGATAATAATGTTATTATAGTAAGTAATGATAATAATAAATAATAATAATAATAATAATAATAATAATAATAATAAACAAATTTCTAGTGCATGAATCCATATTACACAACATGTGTACGATAATGACAATAACAATACTAGAACAATAATGCTAGTTCCATTATGGCTGCTGCTGCTGCTGCTGCTGCAGCTGCTACAAACTCCTGCTCTTGTCGTTGCTACAGCCGCTACTCTGCCTTAAAGTGGCCCTCGTGATCGGCTGAGCTACAAACAACATGACTTGGCTACTACTTGCAACAACAACAACAACAACAATAACAGCAGCAGCAGCAGCGGCAGCAGCAGCAGCAGCAGCAGCAACAACAGCAGATGCAACACCTCTTATCTACATACAGCTTAGTTTTAGCTAAGACCCTGTCTGGTGTTAGCCGCAGTCTCTGAGCTAAAGCTTACAGGTGCGCGTGCGCATGTACGCACAGTACACTCCCCTGGCTCTCTCTCTCTCTCTCTCTCTCTCTGTCTCTGGACCTGTGTCTCCTTACTGCTGAAAGAGAACATAGCAAGGCCGTCAGAAGTGTCCCCATAGTCTGCTGCTCCCCCCCCTTCACCTCCTTCCTCCCCTCCATCCACCGCCGACATCCCAACCCATCGTTCCTTTTTTCGCTAGCTCTTCTTATCCTTTCTCCCTCCCTCCTTTCTTATTACTACCACTGCTAGGCTTTCCTATTCTCCCTTCTTCTCTGCTTCATTCTCAGCTACGGAAGCCTGCAAGTACAAAAAGGTCAGTAGTATTGTTCTCACTAATTATCATCAAGAGAAAATGGTGTTTTAAAGCAACGCTGTAGTTAAATGGTAGTTATGTCGTGATAACAGTAATTTTCACGTGAAAATATTCAGCATGACTTGTTTTGACGCTGTTAATTTGTTAGATAATTACTAAGAGAGAGAGAGGGGGGGGGGGGGAAGAGAGAGAGAGAGAGAGAGAGAGAGAGAGAGAGAGAGAGAGAGAGAGAGAGAGAGAGAGAGAGAGATTGATTTTGGCTCTAGCCGATTGTCTGAGCGATGATATCGATGATGCCAGCGCTGATACACATGAAAGCCCAGTTATATTTTCATGTCTCATGATTATTCATTCTCACGATGAATGATCACGTTTGACCGCAATATGTTCATTGACGGCTGTCAGGCTGTCGCTGCATTATTATCCCCCCCTTTTTTTCATACAAAAGGGG
>JADBJO010002871.1:160000-165000 GCA_016801955.1 Conus betulinus
CAAGCCAGCCATAGCCAAGTTCTAAATATTGGACTCACCTCGTGTGTTTTCTGTCTGCCTCGTCTGTCTGTCTGTTTGTCTGTATGTTAGCTCCTTTCTCTCTCTCTCTCTCTCTCTCTCTCTCTCTCTCTCTCTCTCTCTCTCTCTCTCTCTCGATCCGCCTCTCTCTGTCTTTGCCTTTGTCCGTTTGTTTGGCTGGCTGGCTGGTTGGCTCTCTTTCTTTTCTCTCCCTCCCTCTCTCTCTCTCTCTCTCTCTCTCTCTCTCTCTCTCTCCTCTCTCTCTCTCTCTCTCTCTCTCTCTCCCTCTTCTCTCTTTCTCTCTCTCTCCCTCTTTCGCTCTCCCCCCCCTCTCTCTCTGAATGATGTTTCTATTTTGATGTGTTTTTTTTAACAGTGTAAGTTTGTGTATCTGTGCACTATCTGAAATTCTCCCTCTGTGTCTCTGTGTCTTTGTCTGTCTGCCTGTCTATCTGCCTCTGTCACTCTCTCTCTCTCTCTCTCTCTCTCTCTCTCTCTCTCTCTACTATCTATATCTCTCTATATATATACCTATGCTGAAGTTTTGTTTATCATTACAAAAATATTGTAATATCTATAAATATTGATGGGTAAATAGACAGACAGACAGGCAGACAGATAGACAGATAGACAGACAGACAGATAGATATCAAACAAATATTGATGCTGCCTTTTTTTTTTTTTTGTGTTTATCATGACATTTAAATGTATAGAAGAGTGGTGGTGGGGACAACCACTGAGTGGCTTGTTTGGACTCGCGTCTTGTCAAGGCTGTCTACCCCATACTCTTAGTCACACTGGACACCCCGGTGCAAACTGCCGCTGGCATTGTCAAAACACACTCACACACACTCGGGGCCATCGACCTCTTTGGTCACTGAGATTACGTGACACTTGGCGCATATACGCGTGCAAACGCACCCCCCTCCTCCCTCCACCCCCCCCCCCCCCCCCACCCCCCAGCTGCATTCCACTGCATATCATGCCCTCCTTCCCTCCACCGTCCCTCCGGTCTGAACGGAAACATTCGTTTTGGTTGGCACAGAGGAGGATGGGACTGCGTCTTTGAAATGAACTGAAAGTGGCGCAGTGTTGAACTGAGGATGGCGCGGTGTTGAACTGAAGATGGCGCGGCGTTGAACTGAAGATGGCGCGGTGTTGAACTGAGGATGGCGCAGTGTTTGAACTGAAGATGGTGCGGTGTTGAACTGAGGATGGCGCAGTGTGGTTGAACTGAAGATGGTGCGTTGTTGAACTGAAGAAGGTGCGGTGTTGAACTGAAGATGGGAGTGGTGTTGAACTGAAAATGGCGCAATGTTGAATTGAAGATGGTGTAGTGTTGACCTGAAAATGGCGTGGTGTTGAACTGAAGATGGCGCAGTGTTGGTCTGAAGTGGCGCAGTGTTGACCTGAAAATGGCGTGGTGTTGAACTGAAGATGGCGCAGTGTCGATCTGAAAATGGCGCAGCGTTGATCTGAAAATGGCGCGGTGTTGAACTGAAATTGGCGCGGTGTTGAAGTGAAGATGGCGCAGTGATGAATTGAAATGGTGCAAAGTTGCACAAAGTGGCAGTGTTGAACTGAAGATGGCGCAGTTTTTGAACTGTAGATGGCGCAATGTTGAACTGACGATGGCGCAGTGTTTGAACTGAAGATGGTGCAGTATTGAACTGAATATGGCGTGGTGTTGAACTGAATGTGGTGCGGTGTTGACATGTATATCTAGATACGATCTGGAGAGGCTGCTTTCCTAACACAGTGAGAGGTGCAATCCAAATTTATTACAGGTTGTCTGCAAGAGACTGTGGATTGGTTATGCTCAAAATACAATGACAAAACGTATTCTCAAATTTTGAATATATATCCCTCATAAGGCAATGGTCGACACTTTTCCGATTTAGGACAGGCTGTCGTTATAGGACAATGATCCACACCCTCGCGGTTTAAAACCCAGACTTCCCTCTTAAGATCATAAAAGAGATGTTTTTCTCAGTTTAGGACAGGCTCCATTATAAGACAATGACAGGCGCTCTCCCAGTTTAAGTGTGTCCTCTATTTCCGACCTTGTACTTTTGCCGCATGTACTTTTGTGCTGGTACTTTTGCCGAATGTACTTTTTTGCCGTATGTACTTTTGCCGCTTGTACTTTTGCCGTATGTTCTTTTGCTGCTTGTACTTTTGCTGAATGTATTTTTGCCGAATGTATTTTTGCCGTATGTACTTTTGCCGCTTGTACTTTTGCCGTATGTACTTTTGCCGAACTTTTGCCGTATGTACTCTTCGCTGCCACTTAGGACATATTTTATAGGACAGTGAAATAATGTTTTCTACTGTTGTAGGCTGTCTCTGTCTGTCTGTCTGTCTCTTTGTCTGTGTCTGCCTTGTCTGCCTTGTCTGTCTTGTCTGTCATGTCTGTCTTGTCTGTCTTGTCTGTCTGCCTCTCTCTCTCTCTCGCTCTCTCTCTCTCTCTCTCTCTCTCTCTCTCTCTCTCTCTCTCTGTCTGTCACTTGCTCGCTCGCTCGCTCGCTCTCCGTTCTTCTGTCTTCTGTCTGTCCGCCTACAAGACCAAAGACGGTACACTGGTTTGCAAAGTGGCAAGAGACAGGGGTTTGGTATCCACTGAAGGATATCTATGTTGCTAACTCCCCCCCCCCCCCCCCCCCACACACACACACAGGACAATGACAGACGACACGACACGAGCCCAGTTTGGGACAGGCTATCCCCCCCCCCCCCCCCCCCCCCCCACGGGACAATGACAGACGTCCCGGGTTAAGGACAGGCTACCTACTTAAGACAACGACGACTCTCTTCCTGGTTAGGACAAGCTACCCCCATAAGACAATGACCGAGTGTCTTCCTGTTTAGGACGGAATTCCCATATAAGACTGTAACACGCTTACACAGGCAAATCCCCATGTATGTTGCTCGTGGGAGATGGTTAACCTTTTGTGTCTGTTGCGTTTGTTTGTTTTGTTTGTTTGTTTGTTGTGCACGATCTGGGCATGCTGCGCGAATAACCCCATATCAGGTATATCAGGATGATGAAATTCCGACGTATTAAGTGTCGGTCTTGTTACGTAACTTCGCGCACACCTGTATCACTGATTGAATAAGAGCCACCCCCCATGAGAAATGGAGATAGAGCCGGGGATAGGATGATGGTGGTAGGTAGGAAGCCTGTCTCACACTGTCTACATACATGCCACCAGAACGACACACACATGAAAGGGAGATAGGGGGCATCTAAAGTGAGATTTTTTGTGCCAGCGGGATTGGAGCTTCGCCACGTCTGATTGCGCAAATATTAGGAAGCCTGTCACACGTTACATACGTACCACCAGAACGACAACACATGAAGAGAAAGAGGTAGGATGGGGGGGGGGGGGGGGGATGTAAAGTGGGCAGTTTTGTATTTTTGTGTTAGCGGGATTGGAACTTCGCCATGTCTGATTGCCCACAATGGTAGGAAGCCTGTCTAACACCACATACATACCACCAGATTGACAACACATGAAATATAGGATAGGGGATGGGGGGGGGGGGGGGGGATCTAAAATGGGCATTTTTGTATTTATGGTGCGAGCAGGATCAGAATTTCGCCACGTCTGACAGCCCGCAATGATAGGAAGCCTGGCCTAACACCCACTGCATACATACCACCAGAACGACAACACATGAAGAGAAAAAAAAGGGGGGGGGGGGGGGGATCTAAAATGGGCGTTTTTGTAATTTTTGCTGCTAGCGGGATTGGAACTGCGCCACGTCTGGTTGCCCACCCACCTGGTTGGTGCTGTCCCCGCTGAGCCAGCAACCCGGTGTGGACGAGAGCGCCGCTAGGACTGTGATGATGATGATGATGATGATGATGGTGGTGTGATGATGATGATGATGATGATGATGATGATGATGATGATGATGATGATGATGATGATGATGATGATGATGATGATGATGTGATGATGATGATGATGATGATGATGATGATGATGATGATGATGATGATGATGATGATGATGATGATGATGATGATGATGATGATGATGATGGATGGGTGATGATGATGATGGTGGTGGTGGTGGTGATGATGATGATGATGATGATGATGATGATGATGATGATGATGATGATGATGATGTGGTGGTGGTGGATGATGATGATGACGACGACGATGATGATGATGATGATGATGATGATGATGATGATGATGATGATGGTGATGATGATGACGGTTAAAGTGGAAGGTGATTTGGCCGTGGCATGGGTGGGTGGGAAGGTGAGGGTGGGGGTAAGGTGGGTGGGGTGCGTGGGTGGAGGCGGGGCAGAGTGGGGAAGGTTCCGGACTGCCAGGAGGCTGACTGCCGCTCACCAACAGCAGGTGACTGGAGCTGCTGAAATAGAGCTGATGTCATCATGGAACTCAGAGAGAGAGAGAGAGAGAGAGAGAGAGAGAGAGAGAGAGAGAGAGGGGGGAGGGAGAGAGAGAGAGAGGAACTATGTCAGAGAGAGGTGGGGAGGGAAAGGGAACAGAAAACGTGAGTGGGGTTGGGGGTGGGGTGGGGGGTTGTGGGAGAGAGAGAGAGAGAGAGAGAGAGAGAGAGAGAGAGAGAGAGAGAGAGACAGAGACAGAGACAGAAATGAGAGGCAGACATACAGAGAGAGAGAGAGAGACAGACAGACAGACAGACCAGAGAGAGAAAGAGACAGAGAGAGACAGACAGAGACAGAGACAGAGAAAGAGAGACAGACAGAGAGAGAGAGAGACAGAGAATGAGAGACAGACAGACAGACATGAGAGAGAGAAACAGACATACACAGAAGAGAGAGAGAGAGACCAAAAGAGAGAGAGAGAGACAGACACACACACACAGAGAGAGAGAGAGAGAGAGAGAGAGAGAGAGAGAGAGAGAGGTCAGGTGGGGGGGGGGGGTGAAGGGTGGGGTGGGAGGCGGGCGAACATCAAGGTAATCGATTACAAAATG
>JADBJO010002871.1:170000-172500 GCA_016801955.1 Conus betulinus
TGCTATTTTTGTGACTAATTTCTTTTTCTTCTGCAGCAAAAAAAAAAGAGAAATGTTTAAGGTCGGCGGCAAAGTTTAGAATCGTTGGGTGATCGGAAACACGACCCCCCCTCTCCCCCCCCCCCCCCCCCCCCCCCATCCTTCGGGTTATAATCATTATCATCATTATAGCTTTATTGTAATAATAATAATGAAAGATCCTCCAGATCCACTGGCCAGAGACAATCAGCAACAAAGAGCTGTGTGCTGCCAGCAGAGCAAGACGTCCGCAAAAGAAAATGGCGGTGGACAGGACACACGCTCCGAAAGCCCCCGGACAACACCACCAGAAAAGCCCTGACCTGGAATCCCCAAGGCAAAAGGAAGCGAGGAAGACCAAGAAACACCTGGAGACGGGACCTGGAAGCGGACGCCAGGCAGATGGGTTACAGCTGGGGCGAATTAGAAAAGATTGCCCAGGACCATGGTCGTTGGCGGGCAGTTGTTGATGGCCTGTGCTCTGGCAAGAGCAATGGGCCTAAGTAATAATGATAATGAATCCGACCTTGAGTCAAAAAGACTATCCAAATGTATCACCCGACTGCGTGTTAGCCGGGGTGAAAGGGAATATGGACCGTTTTAGGGAAGACATAAAAAGGAGCTCGTGACTAAATTTGGTTGGGCTACACATTTTTTCAGCTGGTGGCTCTTAAACTCTGTACCAAAGTTTCCATATTTTAATTGTATGATGAGATATTTTCTCAGTAGGGAAAAATGTGTGTAGGAATTGCGGTAGTGCACCTTCAATGTTGAAACAGTTTCAAGCAAAATCTGTTATTCTTCATCACTGTGCGCTTTGAAAACAAATGTATGTGAGGATGAATTATGCAAATCATTTCAGAGCTCTTGAGAATAAGTTTTTTTTTTTTTCAAATTGATCAATTTTTCGTTAATGGTGAGAAGGGAGCAAAATTTGATTAATTTTATTCTAAAATGTTTTTTTTTAAAGCAGGACACAAAATTGTCATTGATTAGTTGTTCAACCTTGAAGTTTTATTTGACATCATTTCAAACAATAATAGAGACAAACAACAACAACAACAAGAACCGAATAGGAATACAAGAACAACAAACAAATATAAAACACCCCTGGGAAAATCGAAGTAAGCATTTCTTTAGTTCGCAACTTTTCCATATAAAAGGACGAACGATTTTCTAATCTCTCTCTAAGAACATCATCTTTATTTTCAAACTTTTCATGGAAGAAAAAAAAAAAACGCTCTTATGTTTTACTAGCTTTATGCTTGAAGCTGGGTACTTGCGAGTACGCCAACACCCCCCCCCTCCCCCCCCCCACACACTGTCCCCCCATCCCCCCCCCCCTCCCCCCCCCCCCCCCCCCCCCCCCCCCCCCCCCCCCCGAAAAAAAAGCGAGGAATCAAGTTTCTCAGTAATTTCTTTTCTTGTTGTTCTTCTGAATCTTAACAATCTTGATTATGACAAACAGTAATTGTGAAAAATCAAACGAATGTTAAGTGTTGGTTAAAAAAAAAGAAGTTGTTGAATATTTCTTTTTGTGGAAATGTTGTAAACTGAATCGAAGATGTTGTTATAAGGAGTTGTAAAAAGTGTGTGTGTGTGTGTGTGTGTGTGTGTGTGTGTGTGTGTGTGTGTGTGTGTGTGTGTGTGTGAGACCCATGTTTGTACTGGAGTCGACTGCGGGGAAATCTAAACAAATTTTAAATGTTACTGATAGTGCATCGAAAAAAAAAAGACGAAACTAAACACGACGACGCGTTTCGACCTCTTAGGTCTTCTTCAGGCAAGATACAAAACACTCAGGACAACGAAAATGAACGAGCAATTCTTGTGATTCGTTTGTCTACTTTTTTTTTTTCTTGTGGTGCGCTGTTACAAACATTTAATTTTTTTTCTCTGTAAAACCTCAAAACTAAAAGCCAGGGAGAAGAAGAGACAGTACTCTGGATCATTATTTTTTGTTCTGTGTAGGTCTGTATATGAATTACGTTGAGGTGTATGACCTATCTTTGTTTTTTTTTCCTTTCTGTTGAAAATCAAACATTGCTTAGTGTCTGTCAATCAATGGTAGTAGGTAAAATTTATAGAACAGAGTTTTTTTTTTTTTTTTTTTTTTTTTTTTTTTTTTTTTTGTGGTTGCATGTTTTGGACAACAAAGGGTTTTTGAAAACAACGTGGTCTTTTATGAATATTCACTATTCTTCTTCGAAAGCAGAAAACTGTTCTGAAATGCATTCAACACAATAAAGATAATGCATGTAAATGTGTGTGTGTGTGTGTGTGTGTGTGTGTGTGTGTGTGTGTGTGTGTGTGTGTGTGTGTGTTTCTCTGAGTGAGTGAGTGTGTGTGTGTGTGTGTGTGTGTGTGTGTGTTGTGTGTGTGTGTGTGTGTGTGTGTGTGTGTGTGTGCCTGTGTGTGTATGTATTTCTTGGAGTGTGTTCAAGCTCGTGTGTTTGTATGTATTTCTCTGAGTGCGCGTATT
>JADBJO010002871.1:180000-182500 GCA_016801955.1 Conus betulinus
GTCTCTTTCGATCTTTCTCTGTCTCTCTCTGCCTATGTCTGTCCCTGTCTGCCCGTCTGTCTGCCTGTCTGTCTGCCTGTCTCTCTCTCTGTCTCTGTGTCTGTCCTGTGTCTCTTTCCGTCTCTCTCTGTTTCTCGGGCTGTCTTGGTCTGCCTCTCTGCTTCGGTTGTGTCTATCTGTTTCTGTCCCTCCTCCTCTCCCTCTCTCTCTCTCTCTCTCTCTCTCTCTCTCTCTCTCTCTCTCTCTCTCTCTGTAAACACGCGCGAACACGCGAACGCGCCCAGCTTTTAATTCTTACAATTTTTTTTTTGGCCCTGCATCCTAACCCTCTACGCAAGAACTGTAGACGAAGCGTGACTAAGCCAGTCGGGAGAACGGAGAGGGAAGGGGGTGGGGGGAAGGAGGGATGGGTGTGGGTGTGTGTGTGGGGGGGGGGGGACCTGCAGGACGTGTGCGGCCCGCTGTTGTTTGTCTGTGGCTGTTCTGTGAGGGGCCGGCTGGGGTCCACCTGGGGGATTTGTCCAGGGCAAAGAGAGGGGCGCGCGTGAGGCCAGGTCTCCCTGCTACGTGGCCGGCTTGACCGATGGCTCGCGTGTGTCCAGTGCTGCTGTCACTGTTGACCGCCTGTGGCCTTGTAAAGAAGAAGAGAAGAAGAAGAAGAAGAAAGAGAGAAGAAGAAAGAAGGAAGAGAAGAAGAAGAGGAAGACGAAGGAGGAAGGAAGAGAAGGAGGAGGAAGGAGGAGGAGGAGGAGAGGAAGACGGAAGAAGAAGAAGAACGAAGAGAAAAGAAGAAAAGAAGAAGAAGAGAAATTGGACTTTAGAAGAAAGTGTGTGTGGTGGACTTTAGAGTGTGTGTGTGTGTGTGTGTGGTGTGTGTGTGTGTGTGTGTGTGTGTGTGTGTGGTGTGTGTGTGTGTGTGTGTGTGTGTGTGTGTGTGTGTGTGTGCGTGCGCGCGCGCAAAATGACTTAGGGGGAAAGGAAGGGAGGGTGGTATCAGGAGACCTGTGGAAGTGGAGAGTACAGGGGATGGTAGTAGTCACATTCTATACACAACCGAAAATGACCGTCTATTAACAATAAGCGGCTTACCCACGTGTCTTCACGCATCTCACGGCATACAGCAGTCTTCAGGCCTTCATGATGGGGCAAGGCATAATATGATCTGTTCAGCAGACGGTAGTCAGTCTTTCGGTGCCGAAAGTTGTGGACGTTGTGTGCGCACTTGTCATTTTGTCCTTGTGTTCACAAGACAGAGGGGTTCCACACCCAAGTGAGCAGAGCGTTTGGCTTTACCACCAATTGACGGTCGCGACTTCCAACGTGGAGTCATGGTGTCGTGTGTGTGTGTGTGTGTGTGTGTGTGTGTGTGTGTGTGTGTGTGTGTGTGTGTGTGTGTGTGCGCGCGCGCACACGCGCGCGTGCGTGCGTTTGTGTGTATGCCGTGCGTGCGTCGTGTCGTGTGTGTGTGTGTGTGTGTGTGTGTGTGTGTGTATGCGCGCGCGCGCGCGAAGTATGCGGACAGACAGCCATCGCGACACAGTAGGCTGAGGAGAGAGACAGAGGAGAGAGGACAGAGAGAGGCTGAGAGAGAGAGAGAGAGAGAGAGAGAGAGAGAGAGAGAGAGAGAGTCATTGAGATCAACAGAAACAAGTAAACACTTGCAATACCCGCGCGATGAAACTCTTAACCAGTGAAGGGCGAAAATTCTTTCTTTTTCTTTATTGAACAGATGTGTACATAAACAAACTATTGAACTAAAGCAACAACAAGCAACAGCTTATGATGTGCTCAGTGACAGAAAAATTAACAACAATAATAAACACATCCGCGGATTTGCATAATCAACATCGGTACGTAAAGAGTGAAAGAAAATTACTAAATATCATGTGGGAAAAATTGATAGAAAATCTTAATTTGAATTAAAAGAGAGGAAAGAAGATAGAACAGATTAGGAGAATCTAACAGCGATGCAAATAGGCGAAGATCCTTATCTTTCTCCTCTTTTCTGTGTCTCTAGTCTCGACGAACTGCTTGCTCGTTGTCTGATTTTGACGACCTGTTTCTAAAGGGACAGACCACCTTCTGATATGAATCCACCAACAAACCAGTAACTAGCTCGTTGGTACCTAGCTGACATAGAATTGTTAGGACCACATAGCTAGGGACTGTTATGAAACAGCCTGTAAAATCGATTTTCTTTTGTTTAGCCGTGTAGATTGTTCAAGCCTTTTGTTTTGAAAGTACTGTGAACTTTCAGATGTTATACGAGCGTGCTGAACGAAATGGCTGCGTACGAAACAAAGAATGCCAGTTCAGGTCAAATGATATTATTGCGCCTGCGCGACACGGCTTTAACAAGCCGCAGCTTCATTTCCTCTATAGGAGAGTTTTTGTAATGGTTACTTCCCTTGGCGCGAGGCCGAGCTATTTTCTAGGTTATTATCTAGCGATCACCCCCTCCCCCACTCCCACCTTCCAATCCCCACCCCGCTAACCCCCC
>JADBJO010002871.1:205000-210000 GCA_016801955.1 Conus betulinus
GGCATTGCAAAGGCTGAAGTGGCGCGACGACTTGGTGTGCATCATTCAGTTATTGTTAGACTGAATCAGCGTTTTAGGGCGACCAACAACGTTGAAGAGAGGCCACGGTCAGGTCGGCCTAGGCAGACTACTCCCAGAGAAGATCGTTTCATCGAGAGGCAGGCCCTATTGCAGCGGGATACCACTTCCACCAGCATCCAAAGGCAGCTTCGTATGGCAAATAACACCATCCTCAGCCGTCAAGCCATACGAAAACCGTCTTCACCACTTCGGCCTCAGATCACGTCGCCCAGCTGTTCGACCACGACTGCTAGCAGCCCATAGGCTGGCTCGCCGAGCTTTCTGCCATCGTCATGTGAGATGGAACCAACAACAGTGGTCCCAGGTCCTCTTTTCAGATGAGTCGCGGGTTTAGTCTTGAACACAATGACGGCCGAACTAGAGTTTGGAGGCGTGGTTGGTGAACGTTACATTGATGCAGCTGTTCGCCAGACCAGGGCCTTTGGGGGAGGATCTGTTATGGTATGGGGTGCCTTCAGCCTCCACCACAAGACACCACTCTACCATATTGATGGAAACCTCACAGGCATCCGCTATCGGGATGAAATCCTGGCGCCTTTCGTTGTTCCGACCATGCAACGGATAGGACCCATGGCAGTCTTCCAAGACGACAATGCTCGGCCACATAGGGCCCGGGTGGCCGAAAACTTCATTGTGCAGGCCGGCATCAACAGGATGATCTTCCCGGCGTATAGTCCCGACCTCAATCCCATCGAGCATATGTGGGATGAGTTGGGGAGACGTGTGAAGGAGAACCATCCACCTCCCAGAGACAGCCAGGATCTCTTCCAAATGCTGCAACTGGAATGGCAGAGAATCCCTCAGAGGGTCATCAGAACACTGGTCAACTCGATGAGGTCGTCGCTGCGTGGAATGTCTCGCCAATGGCGGTGGCCACACCCACTATTGAAATGATTTTTGTGAACTGAACAGATTTTGCGAACTTTGATTTCGACCCATCCTCTGTTTAATTGTCTGTAAATCAACACAACCGTTCATTCGATCCCAATGAAATTCAATGTACGTTGGAACAAGATAATGAATTAATCTGTTCCCAATTTTCAAAATCGTGGCTTTTATATTTTGGAAATTATGCGGGTACATGTAAAACTGTGCTTAACTTTATGTGACTAGTATATGTCAAAAAGAATGTTATGTTGTGATGAGGGAGGGAGGTAACCTCAGGCTCTTCCAATGGGCAGCATTAAGGTACCTACATTGTTTATTGTTTACTCACACTCACAGCTACCACCCCTGTTCATTCTCGTCATATGAGCACAGAGTTGTCTTCCTTTTTATTCATTCATTTATGGGGGCACACATTTACTTCCCTTGTTCATGATTTACTCGCTCTGTGAGCACTGATCACCTCCCTTCTTTATGATTAACTCATTATTGGAGCACAAAGTGATTTGCCCTTTTGTAGGATTTTACTAAGTCTGGGAGCACAAGGTTATCTTTTGTTTATTATTTACTTGCTATGGGAGCACAGAGTTATCTTCCTTATTTACGATTTTCTCACACTGTAGGAGCACATTATCCTGTGCTTTGTTTGTTCTGTACTGTTGAATATTCTGCCCCCTTTTCACAAGTTTCTTTTTAAATATCATGATCGTTACAAGTCAAGCTAATATCATTTTGTTTTCATACGTCAACAAACTTGTTCAAGGACGTTAAAAGCACCCAGTAAGTGAAGTGTACGCCTGCCTACCACCACCCCCCCCCCCCACCCCCACCCCCTCCCCGCCGCAAGTTTAAAGTAAGTTCGGCCATTTTTTCTTTAGTATTGTTTTTCTTCATTAAGATTTTTTTTCTTTCATTTTCACAAAGATCTGGGTCGAAAGATGGACCTAGGATCCATTTTGCAGAGACTGAGGTATGTGTTTTCCCTGAGTCGTGCTGTTGTTGTTTTGTGACATGTTTCATTTTGGTTTTATTTCTGTATTGAACTGCTTTGCATCCCTGTCTGAGCCTGCGACATTTGTTTTTTCTTCTACATCTCCAATTGAAAGTATATAGGCCTGCCTTGCACGAAGAGTAGAAAACAGTAAAACTGGAGGAACAGAGAGATTCCTGTGATCTTTTTGATGATGATGATGATGATGATGATGATGAATGACGATGATGATTTTGTATTTGATATCATCAAGCCATTCACAGTTTATATTACAGTTGCCTACAAAAAAAAGTGTGTGTGTGTGTGGGTGTGTGTGTGTGTGTGTGTGTGTGTGTGTGTGTGTGGTGTGTGGGGGGGGGGGCATAAAATTTACGAGAGAGTGAATTCGGGAAGGGGGTTATGTCTTTGTACTGTGACTCGCCTATCCGAGTGCGTCCCCCCCCCCCTCACCCTCCCTCCTTCCCCCGCTTCCTCCGCCTCGCTTTCGCGGCCTACAGCCTCCCCTCCCAAAGACGTTGCCCATCCACATTGGATGATTATCCCAATAATAGAAAAACTGTGGAAAAATCAGTACGAAAATACTACGGAGATTTCCTACCAGTTAGATGGAGAACGTTTCTGTTATCCTCTAGTGGACGAAGACAAACTTTTATCTTGGATTCTTTTTTTTAACCTCTAGTGCATGATGATCAACTTTTATCTTGTGTGTTTTGAAAAGTGAGGTTTATATTACATACACATTGTTTCCTATCTGCTTGAATTGCCTTCAAACGGTGAAAAATATTTTAGGCAAGCTGAGATTAGAAAAAAAAATTGGTAGTTACCGGTTGCTTGCACTGAAAAAAAAATTTGGTAGTTACCAGTTGCATGCACTGAGCATCGACAAATATGTCAGTTGCATATGTAGTCTGTTCCACTGAAGGATAGAAAAACAGATTCGGACGGTGGATAGGGAAAGGGGGGGGAGAGAGAGAGAGGGAGAGAGCGAGAGAGAGGGGAGAGAGAGGGGGGAGAGAGAGAGAGGGGAGAGAGAGAGAGAGAGAGAGAGAGAGAGAGCGAGAGAGAGACGAGAGAGAGAGAGAGAGAGGAGGGAGGGGCATCATTAGAAGTCTAGATTAATGAGATTGTGTTAGATTTACTGTACAAGGCAAACGCACGGTGGATCGTCCCAATCAAATTGGCCAAATAAGAGAAGGAAAATTAATCCCTTTCATAAACTGATGCCCTTTTTCCCTCCTTCTTTTTTGTCTTCATTTCATTTCTGTCGATCTTTCTTTTTTTTTTTCTCTCATTCTCCCTATAATCCCCCCCCCCCCCCCTCCCCCCACACACACACACACACACACACACACACACACACACACACACACACACACACACACCCTTCCTCCTCTTTTCTCGTCTTTTCACTTTTTTATTGTCATTGTTGATTGACGTCACAAGAGAAGATTTTTTTTTTTTTTCTGAATGTGCCGTTTCTTTCCCTTCAGTCCTTATCCACACACACACACACACACACACACACACACACACACACACACACACACACACCAATATTATATACACACACACACACATATTACCATATATATATATATATAATCTATCCTATATATATATATATATCCATATATATATATATACCTTATCATCTTTCGTTGTTGCGCTTGTTGTTGTTACTGTGTCATGTGAAAGTGACTAGATAACCTTTTCAACGTATCGTGTGTTGTGTGTGTGTGTGTGTGTGTGTGTGTGTGTGTGTGTGTGTGTGTGTGTGTGTGCTGTCAGTTCTTGACGAATCACCATACTCCTGGTAAATGACAATTTTTTTGGTGGTAAATTTATAAAAGAAAAAGAAATTGGTCACGGTTGAATTCATTGAACAATGGGTCAACAACGCCACGAGCTTCATTGCTTGGTGGGTGGCTCGTTTATTTGTTTATTGTTTTGTTGTTTGGTTGCTTTGCGGTGGTAATGAAGACAAAGGGCCTTAGCTAGAGAATGAAAGATGATGAAGATGAATAAAGAAAGAAAGGTAGGTAGGAAGAAAGAAAGAAAGAAAGAAAGAAGAAAAAAAATGAAAGAAGAAAGAAAGAGAGAAGGGTAGGTAAAAAGAAGGAAAGGAAGAAGAAGAAGAAGAAAGAAAGACAGACAGAACAGAAGAATGAAGAAAGAAAGACAGACAGACAGACAGACAGACATAAAAATGAAAGAAAAAAAAAAAGAAAGAAAGAAAGAAAGAAAGAAAGGAAAGAAAGAAAAAAAGAAGACTAAGGTGACTTTGAAGAAGAAAATAAGAAAGAAGAAAAAATAGCAGAAGAAAACACACTAACAACTTCTACAACAACAACAACAACCACACCCTGTACAACTATAACTTCAACACAAACTACACGAGTTTCTTTCTTTCTGTCTCTTTTCTGAACCTGTGTCATTTCTTTCATTTTTGTCTTTCTTCTTTCTTTCTGTCTGTCTCTTTTCTTTCTTTCTTTCCGGAATTTCCTTTTCTTTCTTTGCTTCTCTCTTTCTTTCCTTCTTTTTGTCTTTCCTTCTTTACCTCTTCTCTTTCCCTTCTTTTTTTTTTTTTGCTGTTGTTGCTGTTTGCCATTTTCATTCTGTCTGTCCCCTCTCTTTCTTGCTCTTTCTTTCTGTACCCTATGTGTTTTCTCTCTCTCTTTCTTTCATTTCTTCTTTCTTTCTTTCTCCTCTTTGCCTCTTTTTTTTTTTCTCCTCTGTCTGTTTCTTTACGTACTTTTCTTTCTTTGCCTCTGTGTTTCTGTCTCACCTCACCTTCTTTCATTCTTTATATTCCTTTGTTCAGTTCTTTGCTTCTTTCGTTCTTTCTTTTCTTTTACTTTCTTTGTTTACCTCTTTCTTTCTTTCCTGTGTTCTCTGTTCTTCTTCTTTTTCTTTATTCTGTTTGCCCGTTTGTTGATGACGTTTAAAAGTGAAGAAATAAAACGTTTTTTGTTTAATCTGTTGCACTTTTTTCCTTTCTTCCAGTAGCCTCTTTGTAGTTATCATCGTCGTCGTCGTTTTCCCT
>JADBJO010002871.1:230000-240000 GCA_016801955.1 Conus betulinus
AGAGAGGAGAGAGAGAGAGAGGAGAGAGAGAGAGTGTGTTCTGTTGGACTATATTTCAAATAAGAGGAAAAAAAAACATTGGTCTGAAAGAGTAAATGTTGCTTTGTGTCTGGTCCTTTCTGTGTAGTTTGTTGTTGTTCCTGTGTGCCTGTGACAAGCTCAGAAAATGCCTGCAAACCTGGGAGATCCCTTTTCTTTGCTTTTCTTCTTCTTTCTTCTTCTTCTTCTTTTTTTTTTTTTTAAAAGACGTTTCCTTGATGTTCTGTGCACCTTGTGTCTGTATCTGTGGTGGACGAATTGGTGCCGTAAAAACAGCATCAATTTGGAGTCATGGGCGAGGAAGTAGTTTTGAATGCTGTGGGACACACACACACACACACACACACACACGCACGCACGCACACGCACGCACGCACACAACACGAACACACATGCCCAATAGTCATACACTCACGTGTACATTCACTACACCCATGTTTGAAAAAAAAAAAATAGGTAGGTAGGGCACTCAAGGGGTCTGACCAGCGCGTTGGGCTAATGCGTAGGTCCAGAATCCGCGAGTCGTAGCCACGAGACCCTCTTTCTATGTCTCATCTTTGTTGTTAATTCATTTATCCATCAGCTTCAAATCATGCGTAGTGTGGTCTCAAAACCTAGCGGATGTGGTTTTGTAGCGTATATGATTAGTCCGCCAGGGCAGTGACGCCTCGTTGATGAAACTGAAACTGAAAACTGTGGAGCACGAAGGCGTTCCGTATTTTTAATAAACCCCCTGTATACGTCCTCCCTTTTAGCATTTAAGGATGCTCCTTCTGAGACCGTGCTGATGATAGCGTGTTGGTGGGGAATGCCGCAGGGGGGGGGGGGGGGGGGGGGGCGGGGGCTGTGGCCTCCGGGGGGGGGGAGGGTCCCGATGATCTCAATGGTACTGGCAACAGAACATTCCCATTTAATGTGATGCCAAGCAAAATGCCCCCAGTCTAAGGAGAATGTTTGATTGGAACCTGGGATCATCTAAGTTGTGATCTTTCACGAGAGCATGAGGGCCAACGTTAGGAAGCATGTTCGCTTCGGGTTTGTTGTGTGTTGGTGGTTGTTGTGTTGTTTTTGTGTTTTGTTTTGTTGGTTTGTTATATTTTTTTTTACTTGGTCTGGTTCTTCTCGTTATTCTCCATCTTCTCTTTTCGCTGCTGATGTCAGGTGGGCGCTCTCTCTCGTCTCTCCACTCTTCTATCTCTCGTCCTCTCTCTCTCTTCTCCCTCTCATTCGGACTCGCTACACATACCAAAACAATTAGATACTTATCTCTCTTTTCTTTTTCATTAATCTCCGTTCCTTGCCTTTTTTCTGTCGTAACCCTTCCTCTTACTTTCTATCTCCCTTCTTTTTCATGCCTATTCTGGTTTGCTCTGTTATGTACACTTGCTCATAGGTTCTCTCCCGTAAGCATAGAACGATCTTACAGCAGCCTCTCTGGGTGTCTCCTCATTTGTGTGTGTGGTGTGTGTGTGTCGATGTGTGTGAGGGCTGGGTGGGTGTGTGGGGTGTAGTGTGTTGGTGGTTGTCGGGTGGTGGCGGCGCTGCAGCGCGCGTGAGGGGCGGGGGGGGGGCGTGATCGTAGGTGCTGTGTCCGTGGGTAATGAATGTGAGTGTGTGTGTCGTGGTGTGCATTGGTTGATGTTATTTTTTGCTTTCTCTATCAAGCCCTATGCAGGGTCGTTGAGGTAGGAGTGATGTTTACCTTATTTTTTCCGTTTCTTGTGGAACATGGTGTTTTCCATTTTGTCGGATTTTCTCACGTATTGTGTTGGTAAGCTGTTTGGTTGATACTCATGGTGGTAGAGAAGCATCATGTAGGGGAGGCGGAAACGCGTTTGGCTCTTGTATGGGGCCACTAGTTGTTGTTTTTGTACGCGATTGCAAGGGAATGGTTTTTGGACAAACAAGCCGCGAAGCATGGTGTTTTGGGTTTGTTCTGTGGGTGTGGGGTTTTGTTTGTTTGGGTGTTGTTTTTTGTGTTGCTTTTTTTTAGTTTTTCTTTCAGGGGGCGGTGGTGTGGCTTTCGAATTTTAATTCGATTA
This sequence comes from Conus betulinus, assembly GCA_016801955.1. Classification (NCBI taxonomy): domain Eukaryota; kingdom Metazoa; phylum Mollusca; class Gastropoda; order Neogastropoda; family Conidae; genus Conus; species Conus betulinus. Next base: position 232,082 of record JADBJO010002871.1, read on the forward strand.
CATATATTATTATTTATATTATTTATCCTCGTGTGAGTTCTCCTCCTTCGTAGCCTTTTCTTCTTTGTTTTCTTTACTTCTTGTTTTTTTGTATCTCTTCTTCTGCTGTTCTTCATCTTCTTCCTACTCTGCACTTCTTCTTCCTTTTTCTTCTTCCACCCCCCACCCCCCCCACTTACCTCCTCCTCCTCTTTTTCTTCTCCTCTTCTTCGCGTCTATGTCCTGTGTTTCAAACTGCTGATCTCATAAACAAATATAACTTGCCACGCGGAAAAGCGTTTTTTCCGCCAGCCCACCCCCCCCCAACCCCCCATCTCAGCCCTCCCACTCCCCACCGGCTCCCGAACGGACCAGTCTGGGCGAGAACGGAAGGGGTTAGGAAGATAGTGGAGGGATAGAAAGGCCAGGTGCGGTCAGACATTCACAACGAACAAATCGAACAGGACAAGACAGACAGACCAAGACAGGACAGACAGGACAGCCCCATATGTGAGTGTGACAGGGGACGACGACGGGGTGGTGGGTGTGTGATGGTAGGTGTGGATGGGAGGGTTCGGATGGTGGGGGTGGGGGTGGGGGGGCGTCAGGTAAAGGGGACGTGAAGGAAGAGGGGGACACTAGGTCACTCTGCCACTGGAGTGGGAAGAAAAGAAAAGAGTAGGAGAAAGGAGGAGTAGGAGGAGGGAGGACGAAAAGAAAGGAATAGAAAGGTATGAGGCGGAGGAGTGGAGGAAGGGATAACGAGTAGAGAAGGTATGGTAGGGGGTTGGGGTTGGGGAGGTAAGGGGGTGGGGTAGGGGATGTGCAGGGGGTAGGGGACGTGAGATTGGAGTTGATTGACCGTACCTCCGCGAAGCAACAGCGGGGGTAGGCTGGACACCACGGGACGAGAGAGAGGAGAGAGGAGAGAGGGGGAGGGAGGAGGGGAGGAGAGAGAGGGAGAGGAGGAGAGAGAGGAGGCGAGAGAGGAGGATGAGAGCGAAGCTGGAGAGGAAGATCCGAGAGAGAGAGGGAGAGAGAATGAGAGCTATGAGAGCGAATGAGACTGAGAGGAGAGATGAGAGAGACGGGGGGTAGAGGGTTGATTATAGACGAGGAGAGATGAGAGAAGACGAGAGAGAGGAGGGAACCCGGACTGAGCAGAGCTAGTAGAAGGGTTAGGGCACGCCGAGGCGACGCCAAATTGCCATCACCGGCAAGTTTACTTTTGTTAGGCGAACAGTGTGCGCCTGCGTCCATTGTGTTCTGTATCGGTCTCTGGTTTCTGTATTGTCTCTGATCTCTCTCTCTCTATAGATCTCCCGTCTCTCTCTCGCTCTCTCTATCTCCTCTCTCCCTCGGTCTGTGTTCGTCTCCTCTGTCTCTCTACGCTCTCTCTGATTGGGTCTTTCATCTATCTCTCTCTCTCTCTCTACTCTCTCTCTCTCTCTCCTCTCTCTCTCCGTCTCGGATCTGTCGTCTCTCTCGCTCTCTCTGATTGGTCTTTTTCATCTCTCTCTCTCTCTCTCTCTCTCTCTCTCTCTCTCTCTCTCTAGTTAGTCTCTCAGTCTCTCTGATTTAGTTTCTCTCTCTGATTGCCAATCTCTGTCTCTCTCTCTGTCTCGCTCTGTCTCTGTCTCTCTCTCTCTCTGACTGACGTGTGGGAGTGGTGGGTGGGTGTGTGGGTGTGTGTGTGGTGTGTGTGTGTTGTTGTGGTTTGAGGTTACAACCATAAATAACAACACACACACAGACACACAGACACACGCGCGCACGCACGCTCTCTCTCTCTCTCTCTCCTCGTGCTTCTCTCTCGTCTCTCTCTCTAAACACACTCCCACACACACACACACTCACTTTCTCTCTCTCTCTCTATCATTCGACGGAGAGCGAAAACAAGTTGGACCGCAGCAAAGCTAGCCGAGGCCGGAGAGGAGAGAGAGAGAGAGAGAGAGAGACGTTGACACAGGAATGGACAGACGGACGGACAGACGTCCCCGCGGACAGACGACCCCGCGGACAGACGGACCCACCGTGTGCGGGACCCCGAGTAAGTGCCACCGCCACTGCCGCTCCCGCCATTTGTGTTGTGCCCTTGGGGGGGGGGGGGGGGGGGGGGGGGGCGGGTGGGAGGTGGGGGGGGGGCGGATGGGACTTAGAACACACAGTTAGGTAGTCAGTAGGGGGAGGGGGCGGGGGGGGTGGGGGAGGCAGGTGGGAGAGGTCGAAGGTGTGGGATGGATAGTAAGGGGGTAGAAGGACTGGGAGGAAGTGGGGTTGGGGGACCTGGTGGGGTGGGGGTGGGGGTGGGGGTGGGGGGAGGCAGGTATTGGCGAGTCGGCTGGCGTGTGAAGGTAGTGGTGGTGGGGGGGGGGGGGGGGGGGAGATGTGTCATTTGCCTGGGCTTGAGGGGAGGAGAGAGAGGGAAAGACGGAGGGAGGGTGAGGGAGAGGGCGGGGGAGAGAGGGAGGAGGGAGAGAGAGCGTTGTGGGTTAGCGTGGGGGCCCAGGGTTTTGAATCAGTCATTTGGTATCGCGTTTGTCAGTTGAGTCCGCCGCACCTGTGCCGGGTGGTGTGTGTGTGTGTGTAGGGGTGTGCCAGTTTTTCTTTCTTTTCTTTTTTTTCTTTTCTTTTTTTTTTTTTGTCGTGTGTGCTACAGCGGTTCTTCCTGCTTACTACTACGACTGACTGACTAACTGCTTCTACTACTACTCTTGCCCTCTTCTCTCCTTGGAAGATTTGACACGTCAAGGTTGTTTGTGGCGGTTTTTTTTCACGGTTTTTTTTTTTTTTTTAAACTTTTTACTCTTCCTTCTTCTCCACTTCGCTATGTAAGACAGTCGACGATTTTCTTTCTTTTTTCTTCTTTTCTTTTTTTTTTCTTTTTTTTTTTTCTTTCTTCTTTTGATACTGTTTGTCTCAGAGGACGTTTTCTAGTTTGACTAGGGGGATGAAGCTATAGCCCGCCGCCCATACATAATATCCTCGTGACAATATTGTTGTTGTTGACCTACGGACTGTGTATATACTATATATATATATATATAGGTTGGTTTACATATATATACATGTATATATATATATATATATATATATATATATATATATATATATATATACCTTTTTTTGGATAGTTTTTTTTTCCTTTTCTTCCACTGAGAGTGTGTGCTGTCCTGATAGCGACGGTATAAACTGTACATGTCCAAGCCGTCGACGGCGATGTGGTTGAACTACTGTTGTGATCAACGTTGCTGTGGGATTTTTGTACACGTGTGTAAGGAGAGCAAGTTTGGGCCTGGCCTGTTTAGTTAGAACCTGAGGGCCAGGCCAAGCCCCGTCCGTCATTCATTGGCGTGTTCCAGTTGTTGGAAAAAAGCTTCGTTTGGGTACTTAGTTTTGAGTGCGGACTGGTGTTCGTGTGGGGTTTTGTTTCTGATTTGGTGACGATTGCTGTTGTGTTTGTGATGTGTGTACTTGTGTGATGTGTGTGTGTGTGTGTGTGTGTGTGTGTGTGTGTGTGTGTGTGTGCGCGCGCGCGCGCGCGCGCGCGCGCGCGTTCAATTCCAGATATGTTGATTTATAGCCTGCTTCGTTGCAACGTACAGTGACTATGGATTTCTTTTCTTTTCCTAGTTGATAAATCTGTGCAGATTGCGGTTGAGATGTGTACCTGTGGGGTATTTGGTGTAATTTGCAGATCTGGATTGTATCTTTGTTAGTGTAGGTTTGGTCAGTTTGATTTTGAATTCTATTATTATTATATTATTATATATTATTAGCGTTATCGTTATGTGTATGTATGTCTATAAACCGCTCACTACAAATATGATGCTTTGAACGATGTTAACCTATTTGATGATACCTGTTTTATATCTGTCTCTCTATCTATAACAAACAAATATGATACTTTGAACTGTTTTAACCTATTTCATGATACCTATTTTTATATCTATCTATCAATCTATCTATAGCCCTTAGGATACTTTGAACAACATTGATCTGTTGTATAAGAATACCTGCTATATGTCGTTAGGATCCGTTCCGTCTCCACCTTTCAGAGATTTAATCGCGTGCATGGAAAATTTCAAACGATAGCGGGCCTGTCAGTAACGCATGGAAACTCTCACAGAATGCTGCCTTACACAGGTATGCTACAGGTCACGGCGGGCACTTACTCGTTCCCCTTTTCAAGCAGGAACGAAGTGAACTCTTCGAAGCAGGAAAACCCAGAAGTGGCGGCGAGAGCCAAGCCGGAAGGCCGTCCTGACCACGTGACCTTTCATATGACGCCCCCCGTGAGAAACGGTCGACTAAGATGGCGGCGTGAAAGAAGCCGGTAGTTCATGTCCGATGAAGTCGCGCTGCGAGCTTGACATTCCGCAGTAACGAAAAGTGCCAGTTTCGCTGTACGTGTCTATTGATGTGTGTTGTCGTTCTGGTGGTATCGGTGAGGTGTTGGATAGCCAGTCTCCATCCCCCACCCCTTCCCACTCCCACCCTGGCCCTGCTGTTTTGGGATTAGTATGTCCGTCTGCTGTTTCGCCTGAAATCCGTAGAGTTGGATATGAAACTTGAATGTAATGAACAAATTCGGTGTTGCAAAACATTAGTCTTCAACATCGAAGTGGTATCTCAGTGCTTACCAATCTCTCGCTTTCTCTTTCTTTCTCTCTCTGCCCCCCCCCCCCCCCCCCCATCCCTCTCTCTCTCTCCTCTCTCAAATCTCTCTCTCTCTCTCTCTGTCTCATCTCTCTCTCTCTCTCGCTCACTTTCTCTCCTCTCTCTCACTCTCTCTCTCTCTCTCTCTCTCTCTCTCTCTCTCTCTCTCAGTTCAAATCTCTCTCTCCTCCTCTATCTCTCTGTCACTATTCAAATCTCTCTCTCTCTCTCTCTCTCTATCTCTCTCTCTCTCTCTCTCTCTCTCTCTCTCTCTCTCTCTTTCTCTCTCTCTCTCTCTTCCGCTGTCAATTCAAATCTCTCTCTCTCTCCCTTCCTCCATCCCTCCCTCCCGCCAAACCTATAGACACACCTTTGTCACGGAACAAACAGCCAGTCTTTACATCAAAAAGAGACCCCGTTCAGCCAGACCACCATCACCTCACCATCAAGTCACGCTGGTCATTTCGGTCACGTGTGTCGCCACGCCAGCCTGAAGCTAGCTAGCTAGCTAGCTAGCTAAGGTAGCCAGCCCTTTGTGGTGGGCAACAATCGCTTGGTCTGATTCTAGCTTTTGACCCGACGGAGCAAAACGAGGCAAGCACATGCTTGTTCGAATTTCTACCGTATCATACCACACACACACTCACTCGCTGGCCCCGGATATGGAATGCAATGGGACTGGGAGAGCCTTTCTTGCTGTTTCATTGGTGGTGCTGCTTTGTTGAAATTGTGCCGCGTGCCTATCTATTGTAGGTCTGTGTCGTGCTGTTTCATTGGTAATTTTGGTCGAAGACGTGTGCGTGCATGCGTGCGTGCCTGCGGGTTTTGTGTTGTGCGGTGTCATTGGTAGGTACGTTCATGTGTGTGTGTTATGTGTGTGTGTGTGTGTGTGTATAATATATTACCGTGTTTAGCTGGGTAACTTTCATTCGTATGTCGTGTCATGTCGTTTTTTTTTTTTTTCTTTCTTTTTTTGTGCAGCGTCATCGGTTTTTTTTTTTTTTTTTTTTTCTTTTTTTTTTTTTTTTTTTCTTTTTTTTTTTTTTTTTTTAAAAAGAAAAATGGTTGTACGAGAGCCTGTTTTGTATGGTGTGTGTGTGTGTGTGTGTGTGTGTGTGTGTGTGTGTCGCTCGGCTTGTTTGGTGTTTTGTGGAATTTTGTCGTTACACAGATGGATTCCTCTGCTTCTTGTAGTGTGACCGATTTTTTATTTCATGTCTGTACAAGAAGGAAAAAAATGTGTGTGTGCGTGCGCGCGCGCGCGCGCGCGCGTGTGTGTGTATGCGTGTGTGTGTGTGTGTGTGTGGTGGGGGGGGGGGGTTATTTCATTTGGCTTCATTTTAGTTGTATTTTCAAGTTGATGTGCGCGCTGGAGTCTAGATCAGATTTCAACATTCGCCTCTTACTTCTTTCATTGAAGTTTTTATCTGTGATTGAATTTCATTTTTTTTTTTCAATTCATTTATTCAATGATTTTGTGTATTTTTGTATTTATTTGTGTATGTATTCATTTTTTTTTGTTTATTTATTTACTTATTTTTCATTTTACTCACCTTGTGACAGGTCGTCTCGACTGTACTGGCTGCTTTTGAAAGGACACTTGTTAACGTTTAAGTTAGTGAGGGGTGTGGGGGTGTGGAGGGGGTACTGTCGTTTGGGGATTAGCACACCAACGATTCCCTAAGTGGGGGGGGAGGGACGGGCAGAGAGAGAGAGAGAGAGAGAGAGAGAGAGAGAGAGAGAGAGAGAGAGAGAGAGGAGAGAGAGATTGCCAAGATTGAAACTTACTGGATTTTTGTCACTTAAGATAATTTGTTCCCACTCCTTTTTTTGTGTGTGTGTGTTTGACTTTTCAGTTGTACTGATAAAAAGCGGCCTTGCCCTTTTTCCCTAATTGGTCCAGTAAGGATTGAACGGGGATTTTGGGATCCGGGTATACGGCGACGATCATTGTTTCGTTTAAAAGGACATTTTTTTCTCGTCCTACTCGTCGTCCTCGTCGTCATTATCCTCTCCCTGCTTGTTTCTCGGTCTCACCTCCTCTTCTTCCCTCTTCGTCGTTGCTGTCCTCTTCCTCTTCCTCCATCTCCTTTCTGTGTCTCTGTCTCTCTGTGTATCTTTCTTTCTTTCTCTCTCTCTCTCTCGCTGTCTCTCTCTCTGTCGTCTGTCTCTCTGTCTCCTGTTTGCCTCTCTGGTCTGTCTGTCAGTCTGTCTGTCTGTCTGTCTGTCTCCTGTCCTTTTTTCTCATTTTATACTCTTTTTCCCCCTCCACTTCATTCTTCTCCCATCGTCTTCATTCTTCTTCCCATCCTCATCATTTTCTCCTCATCCTCTCTATTCTTCTCTTTTCTCTTCATTTTTCCCTTCTTCTTCATTCTTCCTCCTCTTTTCTTTATTCTTTTCCTCTTCCTCCTCTTCACTCTTCTCCCCCTCATCTTCCCTCTCCTCTTTCTCAGAGTTCCCGGTTCGTCCCCCACCCCCCCCCCCCCCACCCCCACCCTCACACACATACACACACTTCCTCCTCTTCACCCACCCTCCCCCTCTCCTTTCCCTCACCCTTTTCTTCTTTGTTCTTCTCCTTGTCGTTGTCGTTGTTGTCCTCCTTCTTCTTCTTCCGTCTCCTCTCCTCCCTCCCCTCCTCCTCCTCGTCGTCCCCCTCCTTGTCGTCCCTCGTCGTCGTCGTCATCATCATCATCGTCGTCGTCGTCGTCGTCGTCCTCCTCCTCCTCCTCCTCCTCGTCCTTCACGTCGTCGTAGTCGTCGTCGTCGTCGTCGTTGTCCTCCTCCTCCTTCTCCTCCTCCTCGTCTTTCTCCTCGTCGTCGTCGTCGTCGTCGTCGTTCTCCTTCTCGTTCCTCCCCCACCTCTATCATCGTCATTTTTCCTCACGTAGGGATCAAGTGCCGGACGGACTCTGAACGTGTTGTTTCGTCAGTCTCAGGTGAGACAGTCACCCCTCCCCTCTCCCCTCTCTCCGTCTCCCGCCTCCCTCCCCCCCACCCCCCGCCCCGTCCCGCCCCCTCCCGCCCCGCCCCCTAGCTCCCTCTTACGTTGAATCGAAGGGTGGTTGAAGGCAAGCGTCAAAGGAATGCAAATGATACGTCGAGGTCAGGGCCTGTCCGCCTTTCTGGTCACCAAGATCACTATCCCCCTCCTGCGTCCCCCCCCCCCCCCCCCCCCCCCCCCCACACCACACACACACGCTACCTACCCCTGACCATTTCTCTCCTTACCCCCCCCCCCCACCCCACCCCCCACACCTGCCTTCCACTAAAGTCCA
>JADBJO010002871.1:242500-245000 GCA_016801955.1 Conus betulinus
GCGAGTTCCATAGTTCACGGTTTGTTGCTGTTGTTGTTGTTGTTGTTGTTGTTGTTGTTTTGTTGCTGTGTTGTTGGCCTTCATGTTGTTTGTATTCTCAGTAAACTTTGAACTAACGTGCTTTGGTGACGGTAACTGGGATCTCAAGTTAAAGCATTGACGCCGAACAGAAGGGGTTAAACTGTCATGTATGTGTGTGTGTGTGTGTGTGTGTGTGTGTGTGTGTGTGTGTGTGTGTGTGTGTGTGTGACATGGCTATTTTTTAATCTAAATGGGCTTTTTATTTAATTTTCGTTTCCCTTTCCTGTCTTTTTTTTTCCATCAGATTTTCTCAGTTTTTGTGGACAGAAGGTATGTAGATCACTTCAAATCTGTTTCGGTTATCTTCCACATGAAAGTGTGTGTGTGTGGTGTGTGTGTGTGTGTGTGTGTGTGTGTGTGTGTGTGTGTGTGTGTGCTGCTTGTTCTTTTCCTCCTCTTTTTTTTTTTTGTTCTTCTTCTCTCTCAATCCTCTATTTTTAGTCGTCACCTTAATCTTTAGTTAGTTCTTGGTCTTTCTTTTTCTTTCATTTTTCTGGTTCTCCTTTTTCATCATCATCATCATCTTCTTCTTTTTTCGGTTTCTTGTTCTTTATTTCTTCATCTTTCTCTCAAGTTCTTTTCTTTCTGTCTTTTTTCCCTCCTCCTCCTCCTCTTCCTCCTCCCTCCTCCTCCTCCTCCTCCTCCTCCTCTTACCCCTCTTCCTTCTCCGTCTCGTTTTTTCTTCAATCTCTTCTGCCTCAATTTCTTATACTTCTTGTGGTTAGGTGATAGGCCTAATATGCCATCTAGGATCGGATAGGCTTTAAACAACATGAATTGACAAACCTCATTTTCTTTTGCTTCTGCTTCTCCTCCTCCTTTTTACCTTCTTCTGCGTCTTTTACCACCTCTCTTCTTCTTCTTCTCTTCTTCTTCTTCTTCTTCTTCTTCTTCTTCTTCTTCTTCTCTTCCCTTTCCCCTCGCTCGTCCTCTTGCCTATGAGTTGAGAGTTTGGACTGTTTCTTCTTCTGCTAGTTTATATATTTTTTTTTTTTTTTGGTCAAGAATGACACTTTGCAGTTCTTGTTGTTTGTGGGTCTACCCCCTCCCCCAACCCAACCCAACCCAACCCAAAATCAACCCAACCCTCCACGCCCTTCCATCTATTAATATCTCTTTCTCCCCTCTCCACCCCCCTTTCTCCGACCCCCGACCTCCCTCCCCTCCCCCTCTCCCCCCCCCCCCCCCCCCCCGAAAGTGAGTGATTCTGCCAACAACTGGACAGAGGCAGAGAGGCAGAGACTCTCGGACACTGGTGTCGAGTGGTGGATAGAGTGAAGTTGTGTGGTCTCTAGCACCATTTGAAATCAGTGCTCTTGGACGTCTCCATGGCGCCGCGACGGTCACGCTTCCTTCCCACAATGCTCTCTGCCAGACCCATCCCCCGTTCCCATTCCACCCCCCACCCCCCCCTCCCCCCCCACCTTCCCCTCTCCACCGGATCTCGAAAAAGGTGACTTTTCGTTTCTGTTTGTTTGTTTTGTCTTTGCCCCACTTTATTGAATTTAAAACGGTGTAGACGTGAATGTCTCCCTCCCCCCCCCCCCCCCCCCCCCCCCCCCCCCCCCTTCTTAGTCTCTGGTAGTTTTGGATTTATATTACAGTATAGGTCTGAGTGTAGAGGATACGAGGCATGGGTTTGTTTCATGCGTTCCATCAGAGTTAGTCGAGAAACGCACACACTCACACGCACGCACGCACGCACAACGCACGCACGCACACGCAAACACACACACACCACACACACACACACACACACACACACACACGCACGCACACACACACACACATACATACACAGACACACACACACACAACACACACACACACACACACCACACACACACACACACACACACACACAGAGCACTGTCCGCTAGGCACTCTAATCCCTCCCTCATGGTAGTTGTCGTGTCCTGAACTGAAGGGCTAATCGATGACCCACTATCTTGCCTAAACTCTGGCGCCTGTGCCTCCCACCTCCTCTTCACCTCCTCCTCCTCCTCCTCCTCTTCTTCCTCCATTCCTGTGTCTACTCCCTTTTCTCCTCTGGCTCCTCCCTCTTTCCTTCATTCATCGTCATCATCTTTATGCAGCACACTTTTCTTCTTGATTTTTTTTTTTTTTTTTTTTTTTTTTTTTTTCGCCTCGAAATTAAATATGAAATGAGGCAGGGAACAGTAAATAATAAACAAGTAGGGTAAACTCTTGCTCCCTCAAGAAAACATGACTCTAAAGGAATGTTGCTTACGACACGAATCGCCTAGCAGACATGACAGCACAGAGCACACAGAACAAACAAGGAAACATCCCCCCCCCCCCCCCCCCCCCCACCAAGGACTTATATATATTATATGTTTGTTCTGTGCGCTCTGTGTTGTCATGTCTGCTGGCGATTCGGTGTCGTAAGCAGCATTCC
>JADBJO010002871.1:250000-252500 GCA_016801955.1 Conus betulinus
AACCCCCAGTGTCAACTACTCTCTCCCCCCCCCCCCCCTACTCCCGCGCCCCCCCTCCCTCCCCACCCCTCCACCCTGGCCACCCAGCTCCACCCCTCCCCGGTCCCCTCTCCCCCTGGTCCTAACTGCCCACATCCATTTCTTGTCTGTCTGTCTGTCTGGCCTGTCTGTCTGTCTGTCTCCCTTCCTCCTTCCCTCCCCACCCCCATCAAACCCCCTCCCTACCCATCATTATTGACTGCTTTCCTACATGCCTAACACCAAGTTTTTTGCACATGTATAAGGAACGAAAGGGAAGGGGGGGGGGGTGGAGGGAGGGGGAGGCGAGGGAGGTCGAGGCGATTTGCGAGGACAGACCCACTCTCAAAAAAAAAAAAAAAAGAAAAAAGCCAAAAAAAAAAGACGGATGAATTACCTCTCAGGAGCCCTTTCGCTGCATGCCTCACGATTCTCCTCCCCCTGCTCTCACCCCCCCAGCCCCTCACCCCCCCACGCCCCCCCCCGACCCCCCCACCCGCCCCCCCACCACACACACCCCCCACCCCAGCACACCACACACCCACACACACACACACACACACACACAAACACACACACACCAACGCATGCTCACTCCCAGTGGCCCCCCACCCACTACCTCCTGTTCCCCCCTCCCCCCCCTCCCCCCCACGCTTCCTTCTTTTTAAATCATTCGAGCACCATTCTTCCTTTTCCTTCCCTTCCTGCGCGCGACACGCTATATCCTTCCTCTGCGCGGGGTTCTCTCCTCAATCTGTCGGGGAGGATTCTGGGAAGGTAATGAACACGAAGATATATACAGATGACCGTCTTTGCATGGCATGAATATTCATTGGATGCTTGAGCCGACTGCTTGGCTATCTTCCGACGGCATGGCCCCACTCCCTTACCACCCCCCCCCCCCCCCAACCGCCACACCCCCCCCCCCCCCCCTCTCTCCGGAAGCGGAAGGGTCGCATTTTGGAAGTGTCAGGGGCGAAGGAAATTGGACGGTAGGGGGGTGTGTGAGTGGGGGGTTAGGAAAGGCGAGGGAAGGAAGGGGAGGTGAGAAATGAGGTGTCAGGGACCTTGTCTAAGGTGGATGGTTTTTTTTTTTTTTTCATTTGTCTGTTTGTTTGTTTGTTTGTTTTTGGTTTGCTTGCTTGTTTGTTTTGTTTTCTATCCTTTAGAAGAAGTTGCCGCTGAAGCGCTGATGTGCTGTTTTGATCTAATGTCCCTTTCTACATTCTGATTCGTGTGATCTTCAATCCTTGGCGTGTGCTTGCTCTTCGTCGTTCCTTTTTTTTTCTCTTTTCTTTTTTTTTTTTTGTTTTTTTTTTTTTTTCTTTTTTTTTTTTTTTCTTCTTCTTTTTTCTTCAAATTTTGATGATGATTACGTGTGCTGCCGTTGCTGCTGCTAATGATGATTGTCAGTTTTGTTTAGATTGGTTTGTTGTCAGTTTTCCCCATTCCTTCCCCACCCCTCCACCCGCCTCTCTGCCCCCCCCCCCCCCCTCCCCCCGTCTCTCTTTCTGGCTCTCTCTTCTGTCTCTCTCTGTCTCTGTCTCTGTCTCTCTCCCTCTCTTTTTTTTTCTCTCTCTCTCTCTCTGTCTGGCTGTCTGGCAGTCTCTTTCTGTCTCTCTCTCTGTGCTGTCTGGCTGCTGACTGGCTGTCGCTTCTCTCTCTCTCTCTATCTCTCTCTCTCTCTCTCTCTCCTCTCCCCGCCTCTTTCACATCTCATCTCACTCATCTCGCTGCACGCCCCTCCTTTCGCCTCTCTCACCTTTGTTTACCTTTCCTTCCTTCGGCGAGTGTTTGCAGTGTAGGAGGACAATAAACCAGACTGCCAATACCTAGTAGTCAGCCCTGGAACCGTCGCATCACTTGTTTGCTGACTGACTCTGGCTCTCAGCGGTTTTGAAGCAGTCAATGGCCCCGGGTTATCTATCATTGGTGCCCCCTCCTTCCTCCCTCCCCCCCCCCTCCCCTCTGCTCCCATTCTCTCTTCTCGTCTTTTAGTGTTCGTCTTTTCGGATCGCCTGTGCACTTTGGAATCTGGCGCTTCTCCGCCCACCTCCTCCCCCTCTTCCGCTACCCACCTGAGTCTGCTGTGAAATGAGTTGAAGTTGAGAGAGAGGAGAGAGAGAGAGAGAGAGAGAGAGAGAGAGAGAGAGAGAGAGAACTACGACAGCTTTAAGCAGTAGCTGTAGCAGAAGTAGTAATAGTAGTGGTAGTAGAAGTAGTAGTAGTAGTAGTAGTAGCAGCAATACTGGTAGCAGCAGCAGCAGTACTAGTAGTAGTAGCAATACAGTAGCAGCAGCAGTAGAGAGCGAGAGAGAGAGAGAGAGAGAGAGAGAGAGAGAGAGAGAGAGAGAGAGAGAGAGAGAGAGAACTACAACAGCTTCAAGTAGTAGCTGTAGCAGAAGTAGTATATAGTAGTAGTAGCAGCAGCAGCAGCAGCAGCAGTAGTAGTAGCAATGGAGGAGAAGAGGAGCAGTGTAAG
>JADBJO010002871.1:257500-260000 GCA_016801955.1 Conus betulinus
GTGTGTGTGTGTGTGTGTGGTGTGTGTGTGTGTGTGTGTGTGTGTGTGTGTGTGTGTGTGTGTGTGTGTGTGTAATATGCTGAACAATTGAGTAGTGGGGGGAAAACAAGTGCAGGCTAACATTTCTTCCGTCATTATAGTAATGACTTGGCAAAGATTGGAACTTTTAAAGATTTAAAAGAAATCGAAGATGAAGAAAATGGGAAGAGAAAATTAAGAAAAATATATGTATGAAAACCCTTGTATAGGTATATATATATATATATATATATATATATATATATATATATATATATATATATAGATATATATATCCTGGGATAACTGACAGAACTTTGGAAGTGTAGAAATAATATGGTTTTTTTCGATTTATGCATTTGTATATGTACTCTGTCAAATTTGCTGGTGCGTGTACGTGTGTACACTGTTTATGCCAACAGACAAAAATAAAATGTTCAAAAAAAAAAGAGAAAAGATGATAGAATGTCACGAAAATGCGCTTTTTGTAAAGCCAGGCCACAAGGGACAGGCAGACAACTAAGTCAGCCGTAATGTCTAGGCTGGTACAGTTTCACCTTGAGCAAATCAACATTCGTTGTTTTTTTTCACATGCCTGTACCTGTGGTTTTCTTTCACCTTGTCTCGAAATTAGGCTACCCTTATTAAAAAAAAGTAGGCTATGTAAGTTTTGTTGTTGTTGTTGTTGTTGTTGTTGTTGTTTTAATGCACATAGATAGATCAATATCTATTTAAAAAAAAAAAAAAAGAAAGAAAAAAAGAAAAAAAAAAAAAAAAGAATTTCTTCAAATGACCAAACACGTAGAACGTTTAAGTCGTTTTCACAGCTAAAGGAACGCTAACTTAATAAAACCAGTAAAAATGTCGGGATGCCATTCTTATGAAAACCTTACACATCAACACTTTACTTTTGGTATTACTGTATAATCGTTATCCTTTGTTTTGTTTTTTGTTTGTTTGTTGTTGTTTTGCGCATTGCGTAATTGTTTCCCATCAGTTGAAAATGAAATTATCATTTATGCCAGTTGAGTATACATTATCAGTGTTTCGATGAGTTTAGGTCGACTGAATATATTACATGTCTGTCATGTGAGGAAATGATATTCAATGTACCATTTTCATGTACCACGTGTGTGTGTGTGTGTGTGTGTGTGTGTGTGTGTGTGTGTGTGTGTGTGTGTGTGTGTGTGTGTGTGTGTGTGTGTGTGTGTGTGTGTGTGTGTGAATGAATGAATACTCTGCCTCGTCTTAACAAGAGAGCATCAAGTTCCTTGCGACCTATTGATAGGAAAATTGTTTAGAGAGGTCATCTCCATCGTATCATTGCTTTCAGGGCAATATTTGTCCCCAAAGGCCTACAGCCGATAGAACGTTCATATCAGCTTGTACTCTGTCTCCGCTATGTGAAAGTGGTGAGTGTGGGAGGGGGGTGGGGGTGGGGGGTGGGGGTGGAGGAGGAAGGAGTGTACTTATTTTTCTTCTTTCTGCGTACGCAGGCTGATATTTCCTGCGGACACTGCCGGTACAGACAGGTAGTGGAGTTTTGTGTGTATGACCGGTTTTTTTTTTTTTTTTTTTATCCCGCCATTAAGACAGCCATACAGTGTACTTATAAATTGGGTTTACTAACTGGTAAAAAAAAAAAAATCTGGAAAGTGAGTTCGTTTGCTTTACGAATCTAACTTTTTCCGGAAAAAAAAACCCCTGTAAATCCACTTTCTTTTGACATAGATCCAGGCATATTTTTTACGGTTAGAAATGTTTATTGAAAGAACGTAGATCTTCTAGACAGTTGACTTAAAATAGAACAATCAATCTTGCAGAGGCAGATTTTGGAAAAAAAAAAAAAAAAACCTGAATTTTTTTGAAAACGGAAAAAGTCCAAAAAGTCGTTACAATTCATTCTAGTTTCGCTTCATTGAAGGGCTGCTGTATCAAATGAGACGCATACACTGTGCGTTCTTTCATGAAGTATGTAAGATTCTTACAGCTGGAAATGAAAATTCAATACGCTTATGTTTCGATTGCGTACGAATGGGTGTGTGTGTGTGTGTGTGTGTGTGTGTGTGTGTGTGGTGTCCCCAATGGACTGACAACAGAGAGAGAGAGAGAGAGAGACGAGAGAGAGAGAGAGAGAGAGAGAGAGAGAGAGAGAGAGAGAGAGAGAGAGAGAGAGAGAGAGAGAGAGAAGTTCTGTACATCCGGTTCCCAACATCTTTCCGGGAGGAAGCGATCAACTGATATTCCCTTGTGGCGGTGGCAGCAGCAGCAGCAGCAGGAGCAGCAGCAGACGCTTAACGCACGTAAAAGCCACCCATGGCAGTTTGCGGTAAAGGAATTTATCTCTAGCCAATCTTCTGAAGAGAATCCACTTCGATCGCTGTAGGTCTACTCTCTCTGTCTTTCTGTCTCTCTCTGTCTGTCTGTCTGTCTGCTGTCTGTCTCTGTCTCTGTCTGTCTGTCTGTCTGTCTCTGTCTGTCT
>JADBJO010002871.1:265000-279190 GCA_016801955.1 Conus betulinus
AATGGGCCTCAAATTTCCTCCAAAATGAGCCCACATTTCCCCCCAAATGAGGCCCATATTTCCCCATAAATGAGGCCCACATTTCCTCCAAAACGAAGCCCACATTTCCTCCAACATGAGGCCCATATTCCCCCCAAATGAGGCCCACATTTCTTCCAAAATGAGGCCCACATTTCCTCCAACTTGAGGCCCACATTTCCTCCAATATGAGGCCCACATTTCCTCCAACATCAGGCCCACATTTCCTCCAACATCAGGCCCCACATTTTCTCCAACATCAGGCCCACATTTCCTCCAACATGAGGCCCACATTTCCTCCAACATCAGGCCCACATTTCCTCCAACATCAGGCCCACATTTCCCCAACACATCCGGCCCACATTTCCTCCAACATCAGGCCCATATTTCCTCCAACATGAGGCCCATATTTCTTCCAAGATGCGGCCCACACCTCTCCCAAGTGAGGCTCACATCCCCCCCCCTCCCCCCCCCCCACTTCACTCCTCCCTCCCCACCCACTGATGACCCCTTCCCCTCTACCCCCTGCCACTTCTACCCCCTCCCTCCCCTTTGGTTTCCCTCTGGCTGTTTCCAGCCAGTGACGCGGAGCGCTGTGGAAAAAAAGGATGAAAACAGAGGGACACGGATGGTCGCTTTGATCACTCAGGTGGGCGCGGAGCGGGGGAAGAGAGAGGATGAAAAGGGTGGGGGATGTGGGGCTTTGGGGAGTGTGGGAGAGGGAGGCGGAAAAGAGGGGGGAGGGGGGGGGGGGGGGGGGGGTGTGGTTGAGGGGATGAAAAGGGGGAAGGGAGTGTTGGGGGGGGTGGTGGGTGGATGGGGAAGGGGAAGGGAGTGTGGGGGTGGGGGGTGGGGTGGGGGGGGGGGGGGGATGGTCGGGGGTGGGGTTGAGGGGGGGGGGGGGGTTAGAAAAGGGTTAGAAGTAGATCGTCGTTCTCGGCTGAGGTCCTGTATTGCCGCTGGGGGATTTTAGAATGCTTAGAATGTCAGTGTGTCTGTGTGTCACAGACTCAGAGAGAGAGAGAGAGAGGAGAGAGAGAGAGAGAACACAGAGAGAGAGAGAGAGAGAGAAGGGAGAGAGAGAGAGAGAGGAAGAGAGAGAGAGAGAGATTTTAATGTGTAGTCGAACGCTGGGTGTGTGTGTGTGGTGTGTGTGTGTGTGTGTGTAGTGTGTATGTGTGTGTGTGTGTGTGTGTGTGTGTGTGTGTGTGTGTGTGTGTGTGTGTGCGTGTACGTTTGCGTGTGCGTGCGTGTGTGCGTGCGTGCGTGCGTGCGTGCGTGTGCGTGTGTGTGTGTGGTGTGTGTGTGTGTGTGTGTGTGTAAATGTATGTGTGTGTGTGTGTGTGTGCGTTGTCTGTCTGTCTGTCTGTCTGGCTGTCTGTATGTGTGAGTGTAAGTGTGCGTGCGTGCTTATTTGTGCGCGACGCGCGGTTCCTATTTTGATGGGAAACAGGAGGAAATGTTCCGGGGGGGGGGGGGGGGGGGGGGGGGGGGGGGGGGGAGGGAGTAAATGAGGAACAGTAGGGAGGATGGATGAGGTGAAGGTGAAAGAGACTCGATGGAAAAAATGCCGAGAGGCAAGGGAAAAAACAAACAACAAACAAAACAAACAAACAACAAAAAAGCCCTCAACAAAAGAAAACAAGAGAAAAAAAAACAAACAACACCCACACACACCAAAAAATGCACGGTCATAAGAGAATGGACAGGAGGTGGAAAAAGGTCGGGGAGGGGGTGGTGGGGGAGGATGTGGAAGAGCTGGGGTTAGGGCTGGTGGGTAGGGGTGGGGGGGGGGGGGAGATTGGAGCAGTCTGTGACTTCATTACGGCACCCCCACCACCCCCACCCCACCCCACCACCGCAAACCAAAACCTCAGGACGGACGGCGGGCTGGATGGCTGGATGGCTGGGACGGATCATGGAGCGGGTTTGGTTGGCGTGGAGTTGGAGTTGGGAGTTGGAGCCTCCGCCAACGGTCGCGCTGTCGCCCCACGCTTGACTGGAAGCGTGCTCTAAGACCCGGAAAATTCCTGACATGGCTTTCCACTCCAACTGCCTTGCCAGGCTGGCCAGGCCCAGTGAGCCTCGCTCAGGCTGACTACTGACCGACCGACCTGGTGGGTGGTGAGCGGACCCCGACTCCCCCACCCCCCTACCCCCATCCCCACTTCCAACCCCTATTCCTAGCAGCCTAGCTAGCTAGCTAGCTGTGCTAGTTGCTCACCACTGTGAGTCAATCTGAGAGATTAACTCTTCAGCCTGGTAGGGGAAGTCTGGAAAACTTGTGGAAATATTGTTAGAGGGATTGCCCCGCACCCCCTACCCCTCTCCAGCCCAGCCCACCAAAAGTCTCTAACCCCCCCCTCCCCCCCACCTGCCACCCCCCCCCCCCCCCCCCCCCGTCCCCCGGAACAGAAGAATCCAGAGTCCTGGCATGCCCAGGAAAGAACCTGTGTGTGTATGTGTGTGCGTGTGTGTGTGTGTGTGTGTGTGTGTGTGTGTGTGCGTGCGTGTGCATGGATTGAATGAAGTCTGAAGCGCGGGGATTCAGTTTCCTATGAATTAGCTTGAGGCTCTCGAGGACGTGATATTACTTTAGCCGCAGGCTCAAGGATGGCTTATTTAAAGAAGGGTGTCAAAGACATGCTTCTTAATTGAAGATTGTCGACGAGTGTGCTTTTATGAGCCGCAGGCTGAAGGACGTCTTAGTGAAAAAAAACCCAAACAAACACAAAACAAAAACAGTAGGGTGTCGAGGACGTGCTATTAAATCAGCCGCAGGCTCAAGGACGTCTTATCTAAAATAGGGTGTCATAGTCGGGCTTCTTATTTGTAGACTGTCGACGACATGCTATTTTATTAGCCGCAGGCGCATGGACGTCTTATTAAAATTAGGGGGTGTTGAAGACGAGCATTTTTAAGTATAGGCTGTCAAGGACGTGGTATTACATTAGCCATAGGCTCAAAGACGTTTTATTACAAGTCAGGAGTCAAGGGCGTGCTTTTTCATCGTTAGCTGTCGAAGATGTACTATTACCGTGGGCTGAAAGGTATCTTAGTAAACGCAGGGTGTCAAGGGCATGGTTTTCAATAATAGGCTGTCAAGACGTGTTGCTACATAAGCCGCAGGCTCAAATACGTCTTATGAAAAGTAGGGTGTCAAAGACGTGCTTATCAATGATAAACTGTCCGGGATGTGTGCCATTATGACGCAGAATGTGGCATTATCTTAGCCGTAGTCTCAACGACGCAGAATGTGGCATTATCTTAGCCGTAGTCTCAACGACGTAGAATGTGCCATTATCTTAACCGCAGTCTCAACGACGCAGGATGTGGCATTATGTTAGCCATAGTCTCAACGACGCAGAATGTTCCGTTATCTTAGCCATAATCTCAATGACGCAGAATGTGCTATTATCCTAGCTGTAGTCTCAATGACGCAGAGTGTGGCATTATTTTAGCCATAGTCTCAACGACGCAGAACGTGCCATTATCTTAGCCGTAGTCTCAAAGACGCAGAATGTGCCATGGTCTTAGCCGTAGTCTCAACGACGCAGATTATGCCATGATCTTAGCCGTAGTCTCAACGACGCAGGATGTGGCATTATCTTAGCCATAGTCTCAATGACGCAGGATGCGCCATGATCTTAGCCATTGTCTCAAGGACGTGCAGTTAAACGCAGGGTCTTGAGAACGTGCTTATTAACAGTCGACTGATGGGGGCGTGCTGTTAAACGTAGGCTGTCTTGGGCGTTCTGCTATTCAGCATAGGGCCTCAAGAACGGTTGTATTCTTTAGCATAGAATCTGAAGGACGTCGTGCTAACCTAATGCTGTGAGCCTTTGACTCTCAACCACGTCGTGCTTACCCTGGGCTGTTACTATTGACACTCAATGACGTCCTGTTAACCATTGGTCTCATGACGCTCAATGACGTCCTGTTAACCATTGGTCTCATGACGCTCAATGACGTCCTGTTAAACCTTCGTCTCATGGACGTCCTATTCATTACCATGGCTGTGAACCTCCGATGCTGAGAAAAATTGTTGTCACAGAAAAAAAGGCTGATTGATGGCAAATTTTTGGTTTGTACAAAAAGCTACACCCATGCTCTCAGTCTCTGTTTCTGTCTCTGTTCTCTCTCTCTCTCTCTCTGTCTCTGTCTCTCTCTCTCTCTCCCTCACACACACACACACACACACACCACACACACACACACACACACATATGCTAAAAAAAAAAAAAAGACTTTTAGACTATAATTTCTGCTTGTGACTCGCGTAGATCTGTGTGCAAGTGTGCACAAAAAAAGTGAGGTGAAAAGAACATCCGCATATATATATATATATAGAGAGAGAGAGAGAGAGAGAGAGAGAGAGAGAACGTTCGCGCTTTTATTCCTTTTTTTCCCCCCTTTTTTCTTCTACTTCTCCTTTTAAAAGCAATGGAGATTTGGGGGTTATTTTTTTCGTCTTTCCCTTCTTTAAACAACGGTGTTCTTCCCTCCTCATCCCCCCCCCTCACCCCTCCCCACCTCTCGCCGCCAAGACTGTTGCGGCTTCCGCCACACCCACCTCTCTCTCTCTCTCTCCTCTCTCCTCTCTCTCTCTCTCTCTCTCTGTATTGGTCTCTGTCTGTCTGTCTGTCTGTCTGTCTGTCTGTCTGTATCTGTCTGTCTCTCTCTCTCTCTCTCTCTCTCTCTCTCTCTCTCTCTCTCACTCTCTCTCTCCTCTCTCTCCTCTCTCCGTCTCTCTCTCTCTCTCTCTCTGTCTGTCTCTTGCTCTCTCTCATTCTCTCTCTCCTCCCCCCCCCTTCTCTCTCTCTCTCTCTCTCCCTCCCTCCTCCCTCCCCCTCCTCCCCCTCCGTCCCCCCCCTCCTCCCCCTCCGTCCCCCTCCTCCCCCCTCTCCCTCCCTCCCTCCGTCCGTCCCCCCCCCCTCCCCACTCTCTCGCCCCTCTCCCTCCCTCTCTCTCTCTCTCTCTCTCTCTCCTCCTCCCCCCCCCCTCCCCACCACTCCACCCCACCTCCCACGCGCCGTTTGAAAGAAGGAAGGGTAGCAGGGGTGGGGGGCAGGGGGTGAAGGCGGGGGTGGGGGAGAGGGAGGGTGTCGGAAATGCAAGCACCCACCCCTACGTATGTATATGACACAGTGGCAGCCAAGCAAGCAAGCAAGCAAGCAAACAACCTGCTGCTTCGACGTCTGACAACAATAACATAACGTGCCACGACCTGCTGTGAACACCCGCTGCGCCGCTGACACAAAACGCCGACACACTGTGGGTGTAAGCAGTCACGGGCAAGGTAAACCACACACCCCTGTCAAAAAACGTACCACCCCGACAATAATTTTGTGTGGGAGCCGAGGATTACCATGAAGGAGGGAGGACACGAACGACTTTTGGAGGGAAGGGGTGGGTGGGGTGGGTGGGGTGGTGGTGGGGTGGGAGACGCAGGGAAAGGGGGAGAGAGAGAGAGCGGGGAGGGGCAGGGAGGGAGTGAGGAAGAGGGGAGAGAGAAAGGGAGAGAGAGAGAGAGGAGAGAGGGGAGAGAGCGAGAGAGAGAAGTTGGAGAGAGAGAGAGAGAGAGAGAGGTTGGAGAGAGAGAGTAGGGGCGAGAGAGAGAGAGGGAGAGAGAGAGAGAGCGAAAGGGGGGGGGAGATCTAGGCGAGCGAGAGAGAGAGGAGCAATTTAGCGAGCAGGGGGGGCGAAATGGGTGGGGTGGAGGTGGGGAGAGGAGGGAGGGAGGAGAAGGAAAGAGGGTGAGAGAAGGAGAGACACAAAAGGATTAAGGCTAAGAATTAAATGTGTGGTTTTGCGTTATATGCTTTTGTTCTTTTCTATTTCTGGAATGTCTTTTGCAAGCTTTGAAGAACCTTACGCGCGCTCGCACGCGCACACGCAGCCAGGTACACGCGAGTGTGTGTGTGGTGTGTGTGTGTGTGTGTGTGTGTGTGTGTGTGTGTGTGTGTGTGATATACGGAGTTTGCAAGGTTGGCAGGTGAAAAATCAATCGTCATCGTCATCATCATTGTCGTCGTCGTCGCTATGATCATCATCGTCGTCGTCATCGTTATCATCATCATCATCATCATCATCATCATCATCATCAAGATGACATTTATCATCATCATCATCGTCATTGTCATCATCATCTTCATCGTCATCATCATGTCGTCGTCGTCAAGGTCATCGTCGTCGTCGTTGGTATCATCATCATCATCATCATCATCATCATCATCATCATCATCAAGATTACATTCATCATCATCATTATCATCATCATCATCATCATCGTCATCGTCATCATCATCTTCGTCTTCATCATCATCATCATCATCATCATCATCATCATCATCCTCATCACCATCATCATCATCATCAAGGTCACATTCATTCATTATCATAATCCTCATCCCCATCCTCGTCCTTATCGCCGTTATTATCATTGTCACATCCTTTTCATCATCACCATTTCTTTCATTATCATCAAGGGTATCACCAGTACGGCCACTTATTACATAAAGTTAATTTTGTATGTAATCCATCTAATACAGTTTTGTAACTCTCAATCATTTTGTTTTTATTTGAATTCGTGTTCTATTGATTTTGGGACAAATAATGACGGATTATATATATATATATATATTATTTTTTTTTTGTTTGTTGTGTTTTGTTTGTTTAACTTAAAGAAAGGCTTAGATAAGGGTGGAAAAGGGAAACAGACTAGCGTGAGTCGACAGTAATTTATAGTTGATCCGCGCACTGTGTAGAAGTGAACGATTTTTGTGTTTGTGTGTGTGTGTGTGTGTGTGTGTGTGTGTGTGTGTGTGTGTGTGTGTGTATGTGCGGGTCACTGGATTGCTGACCTTCAGTGAAAGAGGTCTGCATCATCTGACCATCAACTAGAATCCAAACCTCACTCAACGGCGAAATTCCAACTCTCTTTCTAACAGTCGCAAGGAAATTGACAGAATTTGGCAAATGACGGTAGCCTAATATATGTATATTAATATTTATGAATAAAAGATAGAGAAACAAACACGAAATTTGAACAATTTAGTTTCTAATTCAGCTTCTTTCCGTTTCAAAGCCAATTCATCTTCAATGCAAACGAGATAACTGTTGTTTTTAGGGACTAGAGACCAAAATGGGATTTGCCCGTTATGTTCTGCTGTTATTCCCCCCTCCCTCCCCTTCTCCCTCCCTCCGCACTCCAGAAAGTTACATCCAGTGATTAAGAAAAATATGATAATAATAATGGAAAAAAAATAACCCTTTAAAGTCTTTTGTTTATTTAATGACCCCCCCCCCCCCCCCCCCCCCCGTTTTTTTCTATTTATTATTTATTATTATTATTTCTATTATTATTATTATGTTATTACTATTGTTATTATTCTTCCCACTAAGCACTAATATCAATCCACCATAATCACTACCGTCACTAAGATATCACACTATTCTACAAAACAAACTACAAACCCCATTGTTTTTACAACCCCCTCCCTCCCCCTCTCCGCTCCCCCCCCTCCCCCCCCCCCCCCCCCTCCCCCCTTTCACTATTTCCTCTCCCATATCCCCTCCTGGGTGCCCTCGTTTTCCGTCCGGCAGCCATTTTGACCGTGCGGCAAACATGAGAAGATAAGTGGTTTCTCGTTCTTCGTTTTCACTGTCCTAAATGTTATTTGTTTTCGCCTGAAGGAAGACCCAAGAGGCTGAAATGCATAGTGTCTTGTCCTGCACTCTGTTTGTCTGTGTCCTTGGCCGTAACTAACCCACTCTCTTTTCAAAATTTTGCTTCATTTTCCGCCCCTGAGTCACTCCGTTTTGAAACAATCCAATGATTAGTAGAAATAACTGTCCGGGATTTTATTCCTCTGAGTAATACTGAGTATATTGCCCCCCCCCCCCCCCCCCCCCTTCTCATTCTCCCACACCTTACCTCCCTCCTCCCCCATTTTTGTTTTTAACACTCATTTTTTTTTTTACCGTATAGTTACTGTAACTTGACCTAGGGTACGTATGTTCGTCCACAATTACAGTGTTAAACCAAATGTAACACAGCTGACTCACCTGTTTTTCATATCTAGCGGATTGGCAATCGGGTGTGTGTGTAGCCCAGTATGGAAGGCCATCATAGAACAGTAGTATTTTAACTCTATTGCCTGTGACGTCATTCGACGGAGTTCGCCGGGGTCAGGCGAAGAGGATGAAACTTGGTCGTTCCCGTTTCCGTATTGGGAGTAATCCGGAAGTCAGCAAGAGCTAAATCTCGTCTGCTTCTTGGCGTGGTGTTGAAGGCACAGAGAGACGAAGCTGATTTGGAGTAACTAAATGATATACAATCAATGTCGAAAACGGGTGGTCACAATCATTAAGTAAAAAGAGTGGGTGGGGAAGCTCTTCTGTCGTCTGTCCGGGCGTTCGTCCGGTCCTTCTGTCTGTCTGTCGGTGTCTCTCTCTCACTCTCGGTCTCGCGACTCTGTCTCTGTCTGCTGCTCTCTCTGTCTCCTCTCTCTGTCTCCCTGTCTCTGTCTCTGTCTGTCTGTCTGGCCTCTCATCATCTCTCTCTCCTGCTCTCTCCTCTCCTCTCCTCTCTCACCTCTCTCACCTCTCTGTCCTCTGCCTCTCTGTGTCCTCTCTGTCTGTCCTCTCCTCTCGTCTCGTTAACCTGACATCGCACCGTACTACCCTCCATGTTGTCGCTCTTTTTCGAGGTAACGGCAGACATTAGGAAGTACTATATTGTCAGCGCCCGGTGATGTTGAGGCCACCGTAGAGGGTGCCATAAATAATGGATCGGGGTAGGGGGTGGGGGTGGGGGGGGGATTTCTGGGTGGGGGGGGGGCACTGAAACGCTTACACCTTTGCTAAGGTGGCTGGCCTGTATCTTCCTTCCTTTCTCCTGTTGTCTCTTTTCCCCCTGTTTTTTCTTGTGGTGTGTGTTTTGTGTGTGGTTTTTGTGGTGGTTGTAAAATAAATAATAAAAAAATGTGTGTTGTTGTGTGTGTATGTGTTGTTGGTGTGTGTGTGGTGTGTTTGTGTGTGTTGTGTGTTGTGTGTGTGTGTGTTCCTGTGTCTTGTGTGTGGGTGTGTGTGGTGTGGTGTGTGTGTGTTTGTGATGATGTGGTGTGGGTGTGTGTGCTTGTGTGTGTGGTGTGTGCTTGTGGTGTTTGTTTGGTGGGTGTGTGTATGTGTTTGTGTGTGTGTGTGTGTAACATAGCGCTTTAGTGTAGCGACGAGAAGACACGAGAAGAGAAACGGCTAACGTAGAGGCAAGACAGAGAAAAGAATAGAAGAGAAGAGTGACAGGATCTGAGAAGAGCGAAGAGCACAAATACGAGAAGATACAATGCTATGTAGTTTAAAGAAGAGAAAATAAGAGAATAGCCCATAGACCATACAGACAGACCCACAAGAGATTAGGATCATACGCTCAAACTGACTATCTTTCAATAGGATCCTGTCCAACTGATCCATTCAATTCAAACTAATACAGTATGTCTACATGTTTTAGAGGTATTGGGATTCAGATGACTTATTCATGATGCCTAGGTCATAGTCCCCTCATGAAATCATTTATTTTGATAATGCTCCATTTTCATAACATCTAACTCACACTGACATGCTAAGTATCTTCAGACATGGCATCGTATCGTTATTTGAACGCATCAAAAAAAAAAAAAAGTGGTAAATTTCTTACAGTATGTTCATGCTTAGATGCCACAAACGCAGCGAACGGTGGTTGATTTAGGTATCTATAATACTGTAAAAGCGTTTATTGTTTTCGCAAATTAGTTTACTGCAGGAGAGCAGTAAAAAGTTTCAGGATGAGAGAGGGAGAGAGAGATAGAGAAGGGGGTATGCAGAGAGGGAGGGAGAAAGAGAGAGGGAGAGAAAGAGAGAGAGAGAGAGAGAGAGAGAGAGACAAAGAGAGAGAGGGGGGTGGGGGGGAGGGAGGGGGGCGTTTGAAAAACGTTCACAGGATATTCAGATTAATGCATTTGCCCACCGCGTTGTCTTTTTCCAGAAACAGACCCCGAGACCGTTTGTAAGCAAAGGAGTATTGCGGCTTGTGTAGTTAGCGTTCTGGCACTTATGCAAGAGATTGTAGTCACCACTTAAGGTATTGGTTTGGGATGGTTGTTGGTAGCGGGAAATTTGAGAATGAGACGAAGAAAATTAATTGATGGAAAAAGGAAGGGGTGCACATACAAGCCCACATACACATTCTTAGCTTGTTCTTCAGTTTTGTCACTGATCTCTCTCTCTCTCTCTCTCTCTCTCTCTCTCTCGCTCTCTCTCCCAACCACTCCTTTTCCTCTCTCTCCGCTCTCCCTCTCTCTCTCTCTCTAAAAGGAAGGGGTGCACATACAAGTTACATACACATGTCTTAGCTTGTTCTTCATTTGTCACAGGTATCTTTCTGCTCCTCGTTTTCTTCTCTCTCTCTCTCTCTCTCTCTCTCCTCTCCTTTCTCTCTCTCGCCAAAACCATCTTCTCTCTCTCTCTCTCTCTCTCTCTCTCTCAAAGGAAGGGGTGCACATACAATGTATTACAGACACATGTCTTAGCTTGTTCTTCAATTTGTCACAGGTATCTTCTGCTCCTCGCTCTCTCTCTCTCTCTCTCCCTCTCTCCCCTCTCTCCCCGAACCCTCTCTCACCTCCCTCTCTCTCTCCTGCTCGTCTACGGCTCGCTCTCCCTCTCCCTCCTCTCTTCTCTCTCTCTCGCTCTCTCCGCTCTGTCTCTATCTGTCTACCTACCTACCTACCTATCTGTCTGTCCTGTCTGTTTCTCTGCTGTCTGTCTCCCCCCCCGTATATATATTCTCTCTCTCTTTTCTATCCTCTCTCCTTCCACATGTGGTGCGTGGGCGCGTGTGTGTAATGTCGCTGTGGTCTCCGAGAAAGGACATGATAATGAGCGCGCGCGCGCGCCGCGCACACACCACACAACACACACACACACACACACACACAACCCACACACACTTACACACACAGACACGCACACACACACAACACACACACCACACACACACACACACACACACACCCACACACACACACACAGGTTGTTGCGGCACGTAGGATCTCTTCGCATTAACCATGTCATGAGACCTGCACAGGAGAGAGAGAGAAAGAGAGAGAGGAGAGAGAGAGAGAGAGAAGAGGAGAGAGAGAGAGGCAGGATGGTGGAGAGGGTAAGGAGGGGGAGGAGGGGGTCAGCGGTGGGGGCTTGAAAGAAGAGCCTTTGTCTCTTTCGTGCCGTTAAGGACCTTTCTGTCTTGACGCAGGCCTGATCGCATGCCATGTTCAGCACGACTGACAATGTGATGTGTGTGGTGTGGGGGTGGGTGTGTGATGTGTGTGGGTGTGTGTTTGTGTGGTGTGTGTGTATCGTGTGGGCGTGTGTGTGTGTGTTGTGTGTGTGTTGTGTTGTGTCGTGTGTGTGTGTGTGTAGTGGTGCCGGGGCGGGCGTGGAGTCGCGCTAGCGCACGCGTGTGTTTTATGTGTGGTGTATCGCGTGTGTGTCTGTGGTGTGTGTGTCGTGTGTGTGTGTGTGTTGTGTGCTGTGTGTGTGTGGGTGTGTGTGTGTGTGTGTTGTGCGTGCGCGCGCGGCGCGCGGAGCGCGAGCGCATTGCGGGCATGTTTGGCGTGTGTGCGCGCGCCCCGTGTTAGTTGATGCCCCTTTCTTGGAGATTCACACACCGCACGCGCGCGCGCGCGCGCGCACACAGGACACACACACCAACACACACACACACACACACACACAAACAACGCACGCAGCGCACGACACACACCAAACAAAACACACACACAGCACACACACACCACACGACACACACACACGGCAGGGAGGGTGAGACGGATACACAGACAGACAGGAGAAAGAGATGCAGGACAGACCGAGAGACCTGACGTTTATATCTTGATTGGAGTAAATGTATTACGATATCTTACGTATAGGCCAAGGAAGAGAGAGCGAGATGAAAATAGAGTCGCGAAAGAAGAAAATGAAAAAAGGGAGAAGAGACGAGAAGTGAAAAAAAAAAAAGAGAGAAGAGAAAGAAGAAAAATGGAATCAAGACAACAAGGGGAGCTTGAAGAGAGAAGAGCGAGAGAGAGAGGCTCAGACTCCAGAATCTTGAAATAGAGAGAGAGAGAGAGAGAGAGAGGAGAGAGAGCGAGAGAGGGAGAGGAGAGGTTAATAAGACTCAAGAGTCTTGAGAGATAGAGCGAGAGAGAGAGATAGGAGAGAGACGATGAGAGAGTAGAGAGAGACAGACGACAGACAGACAAGAAAGACAGAGGGACAAGCAGACATTTCAATTCAGACCCAAAGTCACAGACTGAACAAAGACGAGTGGAGAAACAGATCATGCTGCGCATCCCATGACTCGGAGCTGGGAAGGAAGGAATAAATAATCCTACGACTGAGGGTCTGTTGTTGTGTAGAGACACCCACCCCGCACCTGTGGAACTGTGTTGTGGTTCGGTGACACGTTCATACCGACACGGTCGGATTGTCCGTTTGGGGCTGTTCTCTGTGCTGGTTCTGGCTGGCTGTCATTGCGGCTGCGAGCGTTGGCTGCGGCTGCTGCTGTCAGCCTCTCAGCTGCTTCTTGCGTTGTATTTTCCGTCGGCTGATAGTCACAGCAGTTCCCCCCCTACAATTTTCGGTCTCTGTCCTGTCTGTCTGTCCTGTCGTCACTCTATCTCTATCCATCTCATCCCTCTCTCTCCCGCTCTCTCTCCTCTCTCTAGCTGGCTCGCTCCGTTCTGTCTGGTTCTGTCCTGTCTGTCTCAGTCTATCTGTCTCGCTGTCTGTCTGTCTCTTTTCCTTTTGTATATATATATATATAGATTATATATATATATATATATATATATAATATCTATATATAGGATATGGTTGTGTTTGTGTGTGTGTTTTGGGTTTTTGTTGCGCGCGCACACACACATACACACATACAGGTGCGCGTGCGCGCTTGCAGGCGAGGGGCATCATGTACAGAATTGTGTCGTTCTAATCATGGGACTGAACCAGTGACAGGACAGAAAGTCGAAGCACAGAATAGAGGGGGAGAAAATGGAACCAACCACCCACGCAGCCAACCAGCCAAGCAAACCAACCAACCAACCACACCAACCAACCAACCAACAACCAACCAACCAAACACACAAACAAAAAAAAAAATTCTTGTCCAACCTGGGCTTAAACAAATGAGTGCTGAATGAAAAAAAAATACAAAGAAAAACCAAACCATCAACAAAAATCAACAACACTGAGAACGGAACCAAACAAGAAACAAACCAAACAAATAAAACACTAAGAAGCGACTCAAACAAAACAAAGGCAGGAAACAAACAAAAGACAGAACAAAAACAAAACACAAAAAAAAAAGAACAAACACAACAAACAACAATGAAATTAAAACAAACAAACAAAACAACAAAACAAAACAAAAAGGAAAAGATAGGAAATTGGACTATGTGACAAGCTTGGAGAAGCAGAAAGCCAAAGAGCTTGTGTGGAAAGGTAATGTATGTTAGCTAGTGTGCTTTGCCGGTTCGCCCGTACATGAGGGGTGGGGGTGGGGTGGGGGTGGTGGTGATGTGGGGAGTGGGTGGGGTGGGGGGAACGGTGTGGGGAAGTGTTAACAATGAAAAAAAAAAAGGGGTTGGGATGAGGAGAGACTAAATCCGCTCGTGCAGCTCCCTATCCCCTCCCCTTCCCTCCTTTTTACCTCCTTCCCAAGTACCTCCCCTGTTCCGACCCCCCCCCACCGACCCCCCTCCCCCCTCCCTAATCCTAATTCTATCGCTCTCTTACGTGGCATCAGTAGCAGCAGTAGTAGAAGTAAGCGAGCAGAGGGATAATAAAAGGCGAGCGGGGGAATAGGCCGGTGAGGGTTCCTAGTCAATTCTCGAACAGTCTGTGGCTCTTCTCCTCCTCTCTCTCTCTCTCCTCAAGGGTTCTCTCTCTCTCTCTCTCTTCTCTCTCTCTCTCTCGTTCTCCTCTCACTCTCGTCTTCGTTCGTTCCTCTCTCCTCTCTCCTCTCTCTCTCTCTATCTCTATCTCTATCTCATCACTCTCCCTCTCTCGATCTCTGTCGTCTCGTTTCCCTCGTCCCCGTCCCCTCACTCTCGTTCTCCTCTGTTCTCTCTC
>JADBJO010002872.1:0-12500 GCA_016801955.1 Conus betulinus
TGTTCGATCATTTCTGGTTGGTGGCTGCCCAGTAGTATTTGTACATTCATCGTACCTTTATGTGCTCGTTCATCGGATCGATCGACCTCTTCACACACACCCACGCAACATACACAAGCGCACAAACACGCGCGCGTGCACACACACACACACACACACACACACACACACACACACACACTGATACAACACACGCACACACTGATACACACGCACGCACAACACACACGAAAACACATGCGCGCGCACACACACACACACACACACACACACACACACACACACACAACACAACATTACACACACTCAATTTAATTTTGAGTCTAGTGTCTAATATCACGAATAGTGGATAGACAGTAAATGAAGGACACACACACACACACACACACACACACACACCCACACACACACACACACACACACACACACACACACATCACATACACACGGGTCACTCAAGAGAGACAGTAAAACCAAAAGAAAACAACGACCTCAAGTTATAAAGTGGTGAAAAACCAGAGGAAAAGGACGAGAGAGAGAGAGAGAGAGAGAGAGAGAGACAGAGACAGAGACAGAGACAGAGAGAGACAGAGACAGACAGACAGACAGACAGAGAGAGAGAAACAGAGGGAGACAGAGAGGGACAGAGACAGCGACCAGAGAGACAGAGACAGACAGACAGACAGACAGGTAGATATGAACAGAGAAAGCAGAGAAAAGAGACGGACTGACACACAGACACACAGCCAATGGATACAGACGAAAACAGAGAGAATCCAACACAGGCATAAAGTGAAAAAGGAGACCAACACAACACAGCACCCTGCTTCACATGAAGAGAGATCATCACCCTACAAAGAGGGGGGTGAGTTCACCAAACAGGAAAAAGCACACACTGCAAAAAGAAAATAAAGGTAAGGTCTTCTTGTCCAGATGCACGACACTAACGTATTCCGCCGTGGGGACTATATGTATAGAGACAGAGCAAACTTGATCACACTTCGTTCCTGCTGACATAAGTTCACCTTTCACCTTTCACCTATCACCTATACCGGAGTCTTTGAAGACCCTTGGAACGCCACAAAGACTTTGCAACCAGCTTCCTCCAACTCCTCCGGTTCTCAGACGCTCTTAGGCAGTTGTTGAGTGTGAGGCCACAGTCCATGCACTGATGTTGTCCTCCCAATCTCTTCTCTGTCTTCCTCTCCTGTGGGCCTCCTCGCACTGTTCCTTGTAGAATGGTTTGAGCAAGTCCTGTTGATCTTGATACACGACCATACCATCTCATTTTCCTTTCTTTTCACGGGTGGACAACAGGTCTTCGTATGGCCTAATGGCTTGCCTTACTCTCTCCGGACCTCCAAGTTGGTAATGTGGTCTTTGTGTGAGATGCCAAGGATCTTGCGGAAGCGTCTTATCTCTAATGCCTGTATCCTTCTCTCAACTTCAGCTGTCAAGAGTCCACGTCTCACAGGCATAAGAGAAATATGGAAATAACCAGGCAGCGCATCAGTCTGATCTTGGAACTGATTGTGATGTTTCTGTCATTCCAGACAGGTCTTGATCTGGCTAGCCGCTGCTGTCGTTTGCGGCAACTCTGGAGAGCACTTCAGGTTTTGATCCCTCATCTGAACCAATTGTCCCGTGGTACTTGAAGCTCTGAACTGCCTCTTGTTTTCTTCTTCTTGATAGCGACGTTAGCGCTGATGCCGTGGGTGTTGTTGGTCCTAAGGTTTGTCTCTCCGGCGCTGATCTCCATGCCGAATGCAGCAGACCATTTGCCAAGGCGCTCTGCTAGTTCCTGCTCTTCTCCTGCTTGCTGTCGATGTCATCAGCAAAGCGTAGGTTTGTTACTGTCCTGCCCCCAATGCTTATTGAGCCTTGATGACCCTCCAGTGATGATCTGCCTGGTAAATGTTGAAACAGACTGGGTGAGAGTAAACAGCATATAAGGTACATGAGTTTATTATTATCCCAAGGTCTGCAGTAGCACCAAGTTCATTATTACATTTAGGTTTCAAGTCTTGAATTGAAGCAAAGATCAACATAGAAGATGGTCTGAGAGAGAGAGAGAGGAGAGAGAGAGAGAGAGAGACAGAGACAGAGACAGAGACATAGAGAGGGACAGAGACAGAGACAGATAGGCAGGCAGACCGACAAAGACACAGAAGCAGATATAGACAATTATAGAGACAGACAGACAGATATATAGAAAGACAGACAGACAACGAGAGAAAGCAGACATAGAAAATCAGAGAGAGAGAGGCAGACAGATTGCCAGGCAGAGAGAGACAGAGACAAAAAAGAGAGACGGCGGAAGAGGAAGAGAGAGAAAGATTAAAAAACAAAAACAAAGAAACAAAGGCAAGAGATTAAAAAAAAAAAAAAAAAGACGATGAAGACCTCGTAAGGTGACCTATTTTGGGGTGTTTGTTTTCCACAAGAGCACGTGCAGCCAAGTTTCATTTCAGTGGTTATGCACGTGAGTCACGAAAGACGTGACACACAGCCGTCTGCACTTTTATATCACTTCCCACCCCCACCACCCATTCCCTCTGTGTGTGTGTGTGTGTGTTTGTGTGTGTGTGTGTGTGTGTGTGTGTGTGTGTGTGTGTGTGTGTGTGTGTGTGTGTGTGTGAATGAAAACAGACTCTGTGTGTGCGTATGTGTGTGTGTATCTGTGTGTTTGCGTGTGTGTGTGTGTGTGTATGTGTGTGTATCTGTGTGTTTGCGTGTGTGTGTATGTGTGTGTGTCTGTCTGTCTGTGTGTTTGCGTGCGTGTGTGTGTGTGTGCGTGTGTGGTGTGTGTGTGTGTGTGTGTGTGTGTGTGTGTGTGTGTGTGTGTGTGTGTGTGTGTGTGTGTGAAATGAAAACGGCTGAGTATACAATACTCTCTCTCTCTCTCTCTCTCTCTCTCCTCTCTCTCTCTCTCTCTCTCTCTCTCTCTCTCTCTCTCTCTCTCTCTCAGATGATGATGACGTGTTATCGTTATTTACGTACATCCACAGGGCCATAAAGTTTCTTTGGTCAATGTGTGCGAGTTCATGACCACATACATTAAGTCTCTGGCCCGATCTACCAATCAATCTCTCTCTCTCTCTCTCTCTCTCTCTCTCTCTCTCTCTCTCTCTCTCTCTCTCTCTCTCTCTCTTAGAACCAAAAATACTTTGTTATGTATTTTGCAAACACTCTTTAAGTTAAAGAATAATTCCCTGCATACTTTTCTGAAACTGTTTGACGCACAGATTCAGCCAATAGCACAATATGGTGCCGAGTTACGGGAGTTAGAAAAAGCAGCTCTACAATGCGAAAAAGGTCCACTTGTTTGGGCTCAAAAGATTTTTAGGGGTTGAATTGCGAACACCCAATGGCCTTGTATATGGCGAAACGAAGAGGTACCCTATTTACATAAACCCGGCCATAAAAATGTGTTAAGTTTTGATTAATATTAACAAGAATGAATGAGAGTAGATTACCATATAAGGCCTATCGTATGTTGTTTGATTTAGATGAACGTGACAAAAGAAAACTGGGTCTCAAATGTTCGTTGTAAACTGTATTTGTTTGGATTTGGTTGTTTCGTTAAATCAAGGCGTTCATAAGACCGGCGATTTTCTCAGAATCTATAGAGACAGACTGATTTGTGTGCAGGTGGCAAGAATGGAATTTTCATATGGATAGCAGTGAAAGATTTATTGATTACAGGTCCTTTTGTACAGTACCTGATGTTAAAACTTATCTACAGCTCAATCTGGACAGGCACTTAAAGTATGTAACAACTAGATTCAGACTGGGTATTTCTGAAAACTGCCGAGCATTATCGTTATCGTTCTCATAGTGAAGCAGATTTGATATGTCCACTTTGTAGAAAGGATACAGAAAAACGAAGTGCATTTTGCGTTGTGTTGTCCTGCCTTGCACAAACTAAGAGCTCAGTGTATACCGATCAAGTTTTATAAATTCCCAAGCCAGTTTAGATTGGCTCTTCTTATGGCATGTACTCATGAGCAAACTGTTAGAAATTTGTCAATTTATTCAAAGCAGATTCAAGTTGCGATCGTGTATTCTGTCATGAAGTATTATTTCGAATATGTATTCGTTATGTTTGCGCGCAGTTGATCAGGTGCTAAGATGACTGTAGTTAACTCGCAATCCCCCTCACGAGGGGCTATGGCCTAAGACGTGAGTAAATTATCTTGAATCTCGAGTCTCTTTTGTAGCACTTATGACATAACGTTGCATGCGATTTGGGTTTTTAGTCAACTGTAGTTGGAAACCGGAAGCGTTGCTATGACCACGTTGTTCAAGGACTGTGTCAAAGAAGGTGATCAGAGAATGTTTTAGTTTAGTTATTATTTATTCAAAACGTTGCCTTCGCGTCTGTGTGTTGCTTCATTGGTGACTCCGAATCGTGAGTAGACCTTGTAGTGACCAGCTAATACCAGCTACGACCGCTCCTACGCTCACAGACTCATTCAATCATGTCAATGCCAACAGAAGCAATTGCACAACTTGCAGACGCCATCCGGTAACAAACTTTATCTCAGACGGAAAACATTTCCGCCTCAACCACCTGTGGCAGCTGTCGCCTTCAAAGCACCCCCCTTTTGGACAACCAGTGCATCAGCATGGTTTCTTCGTTTGGAGGCTGTTTTCGCTACACACACACACCTCCCATTACGAATGACTTGACAACATTTCATCATGTAGTACAACTTCTCGACTCAGATACATCCATACGTGGAACGCCCCCCCAGACACTGAAAAAGTATGAAACACTCAAGGCGGCTCTACTCAAAGCTTTTGAGTTTGTTTTTCTCTCTCTCTCTCTCTCTCTCTCTGAGACACAAAAAAACAGCCCGAACTACCCACCTCTTCTCTCTCTCTCTCTCTCTCTCTCTCTCTCTGACACGAAAGCAACCCAAACAGTCCACCCTCTCTCTCTCTCTCTCTCTCTCTCTCTGATTGACATGAAAACAGCCCGGGGGGCAACCCCCGAACACTGCACCCCCTTCCGTCACAGCTGTTGAATCGGAACCCGTGTTTCAAAAACCAACAATTAAGGGAACTACCCATAGACTGCAGAGAGCTTGGTGGAAGGGGGAGTCACAGACCACACGCCGCAATTGGGATTTTGCACTAAATCACTCTATAATCCATGTGAATGTTTTGAGGCCTACCATATGTTTGAGCCAGTGTTTGATGTTGAACTGATAATTGGGTCAAAGAACAACTCCCCATCGATTATTTCTCTTGTTTTGGGGAGATTTCTACCGATGACATCACATGCAATCTTTAAATACATGACCCTTCCCCTTACTTGACGTCACATTTCAGACCTTTGCACTCACCCGTGACCCTTATCTTTGACCAGGTGGTTTTCCCCAAATAGTCCCATTCTTTCGCTTTTAATCTGTCTGCTTGGAACCACCTGGCTCGT
This sequence comes from Conus betulinus, assembly GCA_016801955.1. NCBI lineage: Eukaryota > Metazoa > Mollusca > Gastropoda > Neogastropoda > Conidae > Conus > Conus betulinus. The sequence continues at coordinate 5,441 of JADBJO010002872.1, forward strand.
GGATGGCCATTGGAAAGAAAATGACGAGAATCAACTTCAGACACAATAAAAAAAAAAAAAAAGGAATCTCAAAACAATCTAATTGCGCCAGTCTATAAATACTCGACTCCTTATGCAAGGTCTTGGCGCATTGATTTTGTTGGTGTGCAGCCACAGTCTAACTAACTGCTGTTCAAAGTCATCTCCATCAATGGAGGATTTCAGAGTGAAAGCGAGCGACAACTCCTGGCAAGCGTCAGGCCAGCCAGGAAAGAGCTCTGGATTTTCTGTGTGGCCAGTGGTCCCAGTTGGGAGACGGCTTTTCATAGTACTTTTTAATGTAACTTTTGACACCGACTTTCGAAACACACTCGTCCTTCGCTACTCCAGAGCAAACACAGAACGTACTGAAAGTTATGCGAAGTCCGCGCAATACTCAGGCAAAGAACTGCTTATAACACACACACACACACACACACACACACACACACACACACACACACACGCACGCACGCACGCACACACACATACACACATACACACTGTGCATTTTTGTATACCACATTGCGATTTTGTGAGATTTGGAATTAACTAAGTGTGCAACCACAATAATCGTGTGTGAGGGGGTGTGGATAGATACATTCTTTGACCGTATACAGTGTTGTGCGCGCGCGCGCGCGCGCGTGTGTGTGTGTGTGTGTGTGTGTGTGTGTGTGTGTGTGTGCGCCTGCGTGTGTGTGTGTTTACGGTGAACTCCGATGAGATATATTGTAAATTTTATGTACCCTACTTTGAAAGAGAGAGAGAGAGAAGACAGGCAGAGGCAGAGAGACAGACGGAGAAATGGACAGACGGACGGATAGAAAGATGGGCAGACAGACGGATAGAGAGACAGATAGACAGACGGACAGACATATAGAGATATAGACAGACAGAAAGATAGCTAGTTTCCGAGAGAGAGAGAGAGAGAGAGAGAGAGAGAGAGAGAGAGAGAGAGAGAGAGAGAGAGACAGACAGACAGACAGACAGACAGACAGACAGACAGACAGATAGGCAGACAGATAGACTGACAGACAGATAAACCATGATCGCAAATGGTCAGTCATGGAACAAAGCAGAGCACCCACCATGGAACGAAGCACACAGACATATGCTGCCATGAAGAAAATTGATTAAACAAAACGCAAAGCATATAAACGTATTCCATAAAGAGGAAAAAAACCGTTTGGGGCCATTATAGCCGTTAGTAACGGCTATTCTGGCGAACATCGGCTATCATCCGTGACCCATAATGAACATACCCACACATTTTCAGAAAGATCGGCCCAGTAGTTTTATCTGGAGCGAGTGGAACACATTTTGACCACGGACGGACGGACGGACAGAGAGACAGACACAGAGACAGCTTTTCTTCGTTCCCATTCTAAAGTACTTCCTGTTCTATAAGACCTGGGAGTACAAAAAAGAAATTCATGTGCGCTTTCTGCTACCACACCAACGTCAAGCTTTCGCCGGAAGGCTTGATCACATGACGACCGACAAGGAAAAAGGAAGGAGAGCAAGAATGATGAAAATATGTTGAAGGTTTCACACATTATAAAGTTATGTGCAGTGTATCAATGTATGAAATCACGCACATATCCACAAACTCTGTTTTCTCTTTCATGTCTGTTCGTCAACGTAATCAAGCCTGTCGGCGAAAAGTTTGGTGTAATTATTATGATGGCAAAGGGCAGAGGACTTTCCGTCATAATAGATAGATAGATAGATAGATAGATAGATAGATAGATAGATAGACAGACAGACAGACAGAAAGGGTAGATGAATGGATGAATGAATGGATGGAATGCTGGATGGATGGATGGACGGATGAATAGATAGATAGATAGATGAATGGATGGATGGATGGATGGAATTATGGAGGGGATGGGTGGATGAAAAAAAGACAGACAGACAGACAGACAGATACATACATGCATACATAGACAGACAGATAGATAGACAGTCAGACAGACAGACAGACAGACAGACAGATATAGATAGATAGATAGATAGATAGATAGATAGATAGATTCTTGGATGGATGGATGAATAAACAATTGATAGATAGATAGATAGATAGATAGATAGATAGATAGATAGATAGATAGATAGATAGATAAGGTCCATTGTGAGTGATGTGATCCAGTTTCGGGTGGGAGCACCGTTGTTGTGTAAAAGAGAGGCGTTGATTCCAGAGTGCCATGAACTGCAGTTTTTGGTTTGAAGTCGGAAAGACCTTTTTGGAAAACAAAAACAAACAAAACAAACAAAACTTTGAGTGCCTCCATGGAAACTGCGCTTACAACAACAGCACGCTTGTCCACTACAAACGTACGTGTCACAGAATGCATGCTAATGTGGGTACGTTCCAGTGTGTGTGTGTGTGTGTGTGTGTGTGTGTGTGTGTGTGTGTGTGTGTGTGTGTGTGTGTGTGTGTGTGTGTGTTTGTGTATGTGTGTGTTGTGTGTGTGTGTGCGTGTGCGTGTGTGTGTGTGTGTGTGTGTGTACTTCTAAATGTGTTATGCTGCAGTACGCAGTTCAGGGCCTACCAGTGATTGGAGAGACAGACAGACAGACAGACAGACAGGCGGGCAGACAGACAGACCGGGGAAAAGAGGAAGAGGAGGACAGAAGATGGAGAAGGAAGTGAGCAGCACGCAGCGGAGTATCCCTGAAGGGCAAGTGACAAGTGCTTCAAGTGACACTTGGAGTGCACTAACACCTCCCAGTCATCGGACCTCAGTTGCCCAAGACAAGCCCTATCCCATGATTCTTCCCTCTCACTTCCGGGGATGAGGATTGAGAGCATACAGGAGGGGAGGGCAGAGAGAGAGAGAGAGGGGGGGGGGGGGAGAGGGGGGGGGAGAGGGCTGGGAGGGAGTATTTAGCTTAAGGCTGTGGCCCAGTGTGGACTAGCCTACGAGGGTGTTGATAGTTTGGCGTGGTGGCCCTATTTGTGATCCACGGTTTTCCTCGTTTCCTTGCGGACAACTATTCTTCACGATCGTTTCCTGATATAACCCTCTCCGGGACAGAGTCGGGTATGTGTGAACGGTGACCCACTTTTCGGTATCAATGAAAGATAGAGTCCAGACGTCACAACTATATGAATACTTCTAGCAGTAGAAGTCAGAGTCGATCCTCTTACCCGCCCCCCCCCCCCCCCCACATTCCCCCCCCTAGCCCCCTCCCCCCCCGTCCCTGTCGTCCACCCACACCCCCCCCCCCCCCCCCCCCCCCCCATCCTCCCCCCCGCCGCCAATCTCTTTCTTAGTTTTCTTTTCTGTCTGTTTGCAGAGGGGAGAGAGGGGAGAGCTCCTACCACCACTCATTACCGGTCGAAGAGGTGGGGGGACACTAGCGCTCCAAGTCAGGCTGGTGGCACATTTCAAGTTAATGACCACGTCTTAGGTTATCCCCCCACCCCCACTCCCACCCCACACACTTCCCAGTTTCCTCCGCGGTGTCTTCGAGCAGAACTTTGTCGCGGCCCCTCCCTTCCTCCCTCCTCTTCCTTCCCTCTCCCCTCCCCTCCCTCCTCCGCTCTGTTGACAGTTTTTGAAAAGAGTGTTGACTAACCTCTCGAGGCCCAATGACCCAGTTCCCGTTAACTACTTCACACAGTTTAAATTCGGGATAGACGTTTGAATTGAGCTCCGGCGATGTGCTTCTCGGGAAGAAAGTATCCCGGATGTCAAGCGTGTTATTGATAAAGAATCGCTGGTGACTATGTTGAGTTTGAAGATTTTGAGAACTGGGGTATGAAATGAGGAACGACGAGAGAGAGAGAGAGAGAGAGAGAGAGAGAGAGAGAGAGAGAGAGAGACGTAACCAGTAGGAAATAGTGAGAAGATATAGTTGCAATCAGGAGATTGTGAGTGCGATGTCTGGACGCCTTGTAGGAAAAACAAAACAGAACAAACAGAACAAAATAAAACAAAGCAAACAAAACAAAAATTTCAAAAATGAAACAAGCAAAATAAAACAAACACACAACACAAACAAAATAAAAAAACAAACGAAACGTTTTCACTGACTAGCTGACTGTACGTGGTTACCTCTCTCTCTCTCTCTCTCTCTCTCTCTCTCTCTCTCTCTCTCTCTCTCTCTCTCTCGCTCTCTCTCTCTCTCTCTGTCTGTCTGTCTGTCTGTCTCTCTCTCTCTCTCTCTCTCTCTCTCTCTCTCTCTCTCTCTCTCTCTCTCTCTCTCTCTCTCTCTCTCTCTCTCTCTTCGATCCTCTGTTTGCTTGTTTTGTTTGTCTTTGTGGTCCGGACCACTGTCGTAACATGGAAGAAAACTGAAAGACACACTTACCTGTGATGTCGTCCTGGTGGTCCCGGTGCGTAATGTTGGGTTTTCTCTCCATCCAGTGTCTTGTGTTTGTTGTGTTCCCATCGTTCATATCATGTGAGAGGATCGTCTTCGTTAAAACGTGACTGTCGTCTGAAAAGAATGAACGGTGGTTCCCAGACTGCATAGGAAGGAGCGTTTGGATTGGCATGATGTGAGACATCAACACTTTACAGCAGACTCCATGAAAACCTTGTTCAGAGATGTCCCGCCTGAAGTAACAGTGAGTTTCTGAAAGAGATCAACATTTCTTTTTTTATTCCATTTTTTTTTTCAGTTGAACAAGGTTTGCACACAAACGTATCATCGTTCTTACTATACATGGGGATGATCATGAAACACATACACAATGTCAATATTTATTTAGTACAGTACTTTAATAATAGACTTTATGTCAACTTAGTTCTCTTGTTAACCAGACAGACGTGCTCAGCAGTTCATTAGATTATAGTCATTTTATATAATCGTTAATCGCGAATAAAAGGCAGAACTTTAATAAGCTGACCACATACCGTTATGAATATATAATTGGACAAGCGTAATCGTAGATCAATCATCTTATGGTCAATGGTGACCTGGGTCATCCAGAGCTAATAAAAAAAAAACATACATCGTTTGGCAAAAAATTGTGTACTTGTGTGTATATAGTATATGACTTCTATTAACAACAACAAAAAAACCCCTTTTGTAACAGTATTTTACTTTTTGTTTTAGTCTTAATCAGTTTGTATCAAATTTGTGTGTGATGCCCATTTCAGTACAAATTTATTATATTGAAATGTATTATATTGCATAGAAGTGTTGAATACATATTTGTCTATCTCATATGCTGCTTTTAAATCTCTTAAGAATAATTGAAGTGTTGGATTTACTTTTCTTATTCTGCATTTATAAATAGTATACTTAGCTTGTAATAAGATGTGCAGAAAACAGTTGTCCGTTTTTGTTTTGTTGTCATTTCCAAAGAGTACTAGTAACTGATTTAGTTCCAATCTATCACAATTTGCACATTTTCCTTTTATGTACTCTGTAAATTCTGTCCAAAAAAACGTTGCACATGTTGACATTCCCACAAGTAGTGCAAAATGGAATCTTTAACATCTTCACAAAAGCTACACTTGTTGTTTTCTGTTACACCCATATCTGTTAGAATTGAATTTGTCACCAAAACCCGATAATTAATTTTTATTTGAAACCACTTTAACCTTATTTTTTTTTATTCTTTTTGTTTCCATGAAAATATTTGCCCAAGGAATTTCCATTTGCAGAGTTCTTTCCCATTCCCCACATGCATTAGGTAACACTGGTTTACCAATCAGTATTTCATAAAATATTTTTGCTCCCTTTGGAGCATGAATCATTTGGCTAAATGCTTTGTAGTGTTCAGTTCCTTCGTTACTGTTGTTTTCTAATTTTATTTCCTTTTTTCTCAAGAATTCTCTAATAGAACTTACACAGCCAAAATATTTCAGTCTTTGAACTGGATGTTGCAAGATGTTTTGGAACTCATTAACATTCATGAATTTACCATCCTCTTTTAGTAAGTCTTTTACATGGAAAACATTTCTTTTTCTGCACACTCATCAAAATAGAAATCCTTTCCATCAATCTTGAATTTGTTATTGTAAAATAGGGGTTCAGTCAGTATGTCTTTATGGTCGTAGGAATCGATTTTTTTCAAAGAATTCTATATAGCTCTTGAAAACATCTTTCCAAAACATATTTATTGGACAACCTCCAATTGTAAGTACCAAAGACCCATACATCTCTAGCATTTCAACTTGTGAGCATTCTTTAATCAGAATTTGTTTCCATTTTGCACTGAACGTCTGTGCATAGCACTTCTTTAACCATGTTAGTTTTAGTGACTTAATAAATGATGCTTTGTGAGGGATTTTTAATTCCACCATTTGTATATCTTGTGTTGTTACATTCCTTTTAACTTTATCCCTTTTTTGTCCCATACGAATTTAAAACACATTATTTGCAGTTGTTGAACTATGTTGTCAGGTGGGTTTGGGAGCATGATCCACAAGTAGGTTAATTTTTACAATATAACTGATTTAAGAATAGCTATTCTTCCCAGGGGTGTAGTTGTTCTTTTCATCCATATATTGAATAGCTTTTTAGTTTCTTGAAATTTTTCTGTTAAGTTTAGTTCTGCTACATTGCTTAGATCATTTGTAAACCAAAGGCCTAAGATTTTGAATTCTATGGGGTTCCAAGTCATTTTGACATTGGGTAAAAATCTGCATTCACTATTGCATTTATTTCCTATCCACACATTGCAGTTTTTTTTTTTTCATAGTTTTAATCCTGATATACATTCAACTCTTGGAGGATTTTAAAAGTTGTTTCATATGATTTTTTATCTCCTTCTAGAAATATCACTGTGTCGTCTGCAAATTGACTGATTTTACATTGCGTGTCTGACAGCTGTATGCCCTGTATGGTCTGATTTTCTCTTATCTTACATGCCAATAGTTCTGCTCATAAAATAAACAAGTAAGGAGATATTGAATCTCCTTGCCTACATCTGTGTTTGATAGGGAAGTTTTGTGACGCTTTTCCATTCACAATGATTGAAGATATTATATTAGTATAAACAGCATTTATCCAGTTACAAATGTCAGTCCCAAATCCAAAGGCTTTCATTACTTTATGCATATATTTTCAGTTAATGGAGTCG
>JADBJO010002872.1:17500-30000 GCA_016801955.1 Conus betulinus
GTTGGTTTGTCTGTCTGACAGCATAAAAACAGCAAAAACAACTATACTGATTTCAATGAAACTCGGTAGAAAGATGGACATTCGGGTAGAAAGATGGCATCTGTCCCAGGACGAATTCACAACATAATTATTATGATGTGGATCTGAATTAAATGGGGAGATCCGGGATTAATATTCCGTTTCTTTTCTTCTGTGACATTGCCAGACAATGCATTTTTGACATTTTTATATAAATTCTCAAGAAATACAGAATTGATTTCGATGGTTGGGAAGGGGGGGGCGGGTTGTTTCGTTTTGTTTTTTTTGTTTGTTTTTTAAAGTTTGGTTCTTCAGCAGCAGTGATACCTAGGAACTTGTACTATTTGGGTTCAGATCCGGTTTATAGACGGAATCCAGTGAGTGAAACATCATAACCAGCTGGGGTTGGGGAGGGGTGGGGGGGGGGGGGGGGGGGGGGGGGGGGGTTCATACTCATTCAGCATGGTTCAGTTGCGAACGGAGCTAGAAACCTGCAACTTCTTCTAGAGTGTAGAGGAGACAACACGAACTGTGTTAATTTAAACAGGATGTGCGTGCATGTGTGTGTGTGTGTGTGTGTGTGTGTTTTCCTGTTTTCTTTAATGTGGGGGGCCTCCATTCTCCGCTTTTTCCCTAATTGTTTTTTTTCTCCAATAACCACAACTCTCGCGCACCAAGCAAGTCTCTATGCTCTATTACTAACGGACATTCTCAGGTAGACTTTAAGTGTTTTGGGCGTTTGATATAAAGCGCCTAAATTTTCTTTTTTTATTTATGTACTATTTTTTGGTGTTGTGACATATTCACTCTGTATCATCATCATCATCATCGCCTTTCACCCCTCCTGGGGTGCAGGCCGCCAATCAAGGACCTCCAGGCATCTCTGTCCTGGGTTCTTTACTCTGTATATGCTGGAGAGAGAGAGAGAGAGAGAGAGAGAGGAGAGAGAGAGAGAGAGAGAGAGAGAGAGAGAGAGAGAGAGAGAGAGGAAGAGAGAGAGAGGAGCGGGCCAGGAAGAAGGAATACACAGAAAGAAAGACAGGGGAGAAAAAGAAACAGAAAATAGAAAGAAAAACAACAGACAAGAGAGTTGAGATAAAGAAAATAGAGAATGAAGGAAAAATAGACAACAAGAAAGAGAGAGAAAAAAGAAAGAAAGAAAGAAAAAAAAAAGAAGGCAGAAAGAAAATGAGAAGAAAAAATACACCCGGAAGCAAATGTACTGTGGTAAGTACGTAAACAATGTTGATTTATTTGTGATAGTATTAGCAATACGTCAATACCTATAGTACTATGATCACTATCGTGGATTCAGGAAAGGGTCTAATTGAAAATAAAGAGGATTGCTCGACCTTAGCGGAAGTCTCCTTTTCCGAGTGTCCTTCCGGTTGAAATAGTCCTTGAGTAACGCGTAGACTTTCCGGATAAAGGACCTCACACGTAGTAATTCCCTCCTCCCACCCACCCCCCCCCCCCCCTCCTCCTCTCTTGTTAGAAAGAGATTGGAAGGTTACTGGAGAGAGGAGGGGGATTAGAGAGGAGTGGAAAGAGAAGGGGGAGGGGTGAAATGGGTGGGTGGGTTGGGAAGGGAGGTAGCTTTAGCGGTTGACAATTTTATAATCATGAGAGGTTGGAACTAACTCGGCGAGAGATAATCATTGTGAAGTATCAATCGAGCGAGGTAAACTTTCGCTCCCTTGCTGAATCAGTTACATGCCCCATAATCCCACACAGTCATGCTGCTTCCGGAGTTATGAGCACGTAACTGTTCCAACATGAGAGTAAAAGGTTGTCTCCCTTATTCGCTACTCTGCTTAGTTTTCTAAAGAATGTTTACATATCAACACTTCTATCTTTTAAAAGGTGAGAAAGCTCCGTGGTGCAGTCGAAGTGAGGTACCACGCATTATAAAGATGTATTCATAGTGATGGAACTTACATGTCGTCAGACATAAACATTTTACGGCAGACTCCATGAAAACAATGTTCAGTGATGGTGAAGCATGATGTAGTTTTTAAGTTCCTGAAAGAAATATCTTTCATCTGATCTAAGAATTTAAGAAGAAAGGTATTTTACCGTGCTTTTCGAAATTCGGTTTATCATTCTTTTCAATAATTGAAGGAGGAATTCAATTTCACGAGGTGACTGTCCGGACTGCAGTGATCCCGCCCCCCACCCCCCCGCCCCCCCCCCCCCCCCCCCCCCTCTCCCCCCCCAGTCCTGGCCTGTGGTAGTTTGGTTTGTAAACAACATGAATCAAATGACTTACACTTTAAGTTGTGTGTTATTTGTAAATGCAATTCTTCGAATATAAAAATATACTCGCGCGCGCATACACAGTTACACATACGCCAAACACTAGCATACGAACACACATGTACATGCACACACAGACACACACATTCTCTCTCTCTCTCTCTCTCTCTCTCTCTCTCTCTCTCTCTCTCTCTCTCTCTCTCTCTCTCACACACACACACACACACACACACACACACACACACACACACACACACACACACACACACACACACACACACACACACACACACACACACACACACACACACACACACACACACACACACACACACACACACACACACACACACACACACACACACACACACACACACACCAACGAATTTGTCAAGTAAGCTCTGGTGTCAAGGATCTTTGGAGCCAATGTCTAGGCATGATCTGGAACTTTTGACTGCAAAGACTGCAGAAAATGGTAGTTGCATAGACTGCCAGAACTGCTCACAACAGACTCGGCTGGCAGTTTCCTGACTCCGTGTAAATCCTTTCAAGGTCATTTTGATGCCTATCATGCCACCCTGTCTAACCTTGTCAGTTTGCTGCCAGTGAAGAAAGGTGGTTGTACAGAATGTGTGTGTGTGTGTGTGTGTGTGTGTGTGTGTGTGTGTGTGTGTGTGAGAGAGAGAGAGAGAGAGAGAGAGAGAGAGAAGAGAGAGAGAGGTGGTTGGTTAATCTTGATATTAAGTTGGTATAATTCATTTAGTTAATGTACGTGTTCATGTGCATGCGTCTGCGTTTGTGTGCGTGTCTGTATGTGTGTCTACATGCATGGACATATCTTTGTGCGCATGTCGGTGAATAGATCTGTATTCAAAGAAGAAAAAAAACGAATCACAATCAAACGCTCTTAACTGAAAAAAGAACATTCGTTTTAACAGCAAACGGCTAAAATCTCTCATTGACTAATACAAATCTGGGGAAGGGAGGGGGAGGGAGGGGGAAATGCAGGGCAACACCAATATCATACAGCACGAAAAGTACATTCACAAAAAATTTTTCAGATCATACACGTATCCTTCGAAAGACTAATGTCCCATAGAACAGAAACTGCGAATGTAAGGAAGAGAGCGGAAAAGGTAGACGAGAAGCTTATTCTCCATTCACACGAGTCCAAAGAGCGGAGCTTAGAGTTCTTCAAGTGACACCCGGATAGCAATCAGATCCTACAGACCTCACACAAGGTCAAGTCCTCATCCTGGACTTCCTCTGCTTTGAGTTTCAAAGGAGGGGCGGAGAGCGGGGGATTTAGTGACCCACAACAGCCGTTGTCAAGTTTTGAAACGAAGGTTGACAAGTTATGGAGACGCGTTGATCACTTCTCTAGACTCAGGTTATGTGTGTAGCGAAGGTTCCTGTTACCAACCTGTTTGGGGGCAAATTAGGGACGAGGGGTTGACCTGGTCTTTTTGACTGTGAAAGATCCAGAGAGGTGGGAACTTCCTACAGGACAAATTAGGTGTAAGGTGTCACCGTGGACTTTTGAACCGCAAAGATGCGAACCTTTCCTGCAAATAATAATAAAATGATAATAATAATAATAACGTACATTTATAGAGCCCCCTTTTCTCACTAGAGCTCACAGCGCTTTACAATATTTAACTATAAACATGTAAAAACGGAAATCACTACTACTAAACCATAAACCCAGTCACCTCATCAATTATGACAATGAAACATAGCAGGGGGGGGGGGGGGGGGGGAGGCTGGCCAACCAACACTGACACCACACACACACACACACACACACACACACACACACACACACACACACACACACACACACACACACACACACACACACACACCACACACACACACATTGTCAGTTTTCAAGGGCAACACTTACAACACGTAACGCAATGACACACCCCAACACCAGGACAAAAATGTTTTCTATAAAGAAAATTCCAAATTAGGAAGGATGGCAAATTAGGTGTAAGGAGTCACCGTGGACTTTTGAACTGCAAAGATGCGAGAATTTCCTGCAAGGCAAATTAAGTGTAAGGAATCGCCATGGGCTTTTGAACTGCAAATATGCGAGAATTTCCTGCAAGGCAAATTAGGTGTAAGGAGTCACCGTGGGCTTTGAACTGCAAAGATACGAGAATTTCCTGCAAGGCAAATTAGGTGTAAGGAGTCACTGTGGACTTTTGAATTGTCAGATATGCAGAGAATGGGGAATTTCCTACAGGGCAAAGTAGGTGTAAGGTGTTAAGTGAACTTAAATTGTGAAGGGGAAGCGGGAATTCCCTGCAGGCCAAATAAGGTGTAAAGTGTCACCGTCGACTTTGGACTGTGAAGGGGAAGCGGGGAAACAGTACCGATCGAGGGAACTCGTAGAATCACTAGAGGATGTTGTACCCACGACTTATGCACCAATCAACAGATGAACAACTTAGGCACCAATCAACAGATAACAACTTATGCACCAATCAACAGATGAACAACTTATGCACCAATCAACAGATGAACACCGTCGGGTCTGCCTACCGATCAAAAGAAAGTCTGCAGAATTTGACGAATCACGTACCTCGACATATCTCTTAACATTCATGTTTGAAACAAACAGACATGAAAAAACAAACACAGTCTAGTTTCTACATCAACTTCTTTCTGATTACAATCATTTCATCTTCCATACAAACAAATCGAAGATTAGGGACTAAAAGCCAAAAATATTATCATTAAAATCTGTTCTACTCGTATTCCATGCAGCCATCGTTGCATCCTCCATCCGTGTGCAGCCATATATACCAAAAATAGTAACGTCCCCTCATTGGTGGGAAGAACTGTCGGAATTCTTACTCACAATGGCAGGAAAGCTCGCAGAGGTCGGCAGTCCACGTGGTCTAACACATTTGTTAAAGTATGAGAAAAAAAGAGACAGAGATGAAAGCAAAGACGAGGCATTAACCAACCCAGTTTCCAATGCAGCTTTTTTTTTTTTTACGTTTAGAATCCACCTAGTTTCCAATCCAGCTTTTTCTTTGGTTAAGAATCCACCTACTTTCCGATCCATTTTTTTTAAGCCTACTTCATTTTCAAACCAATGTAGTGAGTAAAGGCTCGAGAACAAAAAGGATCATTTTTTCTTTCATTCTGTATCGTCATATTCTTCTTCTTTCTTTCTTTCTTTCTTATTGATTTTTTTTTTACCTCCCATACGTCGTAACCTGAGGAGCTTCTGGTCAAACGGTAAGAGTCTTTGCCTGCAGAGTTGATGTCCGCGAGTTCGATCCATTCATTGGATTAGATTTTTATATCATGCAACCCCTCTGTGTCCACCCAGCAGGTTTTTGGTACCTGACTCAGTACAGGGAAAGCTCAAGGCGGCAGAAAGAGAGGGATAAGTTTCTGCCTTTCCATCATGCGTGCCCCAGACAACGCTCAATTGCTGGCAGTGCACTGCCCTGCCCGTTAGACCATTAACATATGGAACTTTGACCGTGATCTTAATTTTATTCCATAAACAATAATGTTTCTGTGGTTGATCCACGAACGATCGAACTTCGGAACTTTGATCGTTATTTTAATTGCATCCTTTAAATCATAATGTCTTGTAATTGATCCGCCAAACGATCTAACTATGGAACTTCGACCGTAATCTTAATTTCATCCAATAAACAATAATATCCTGTATTTGATCCACCATTTCACTAAGGAACTTTGACCGTTATCTTAATTTCATCCCGTAAACAACGATGTCCTGTGACTGGTCCACGAAAAGACCGAAATTCTCAACCTCGACAGGGTTGTAGGTAAGTCCATGGCTTCGTGTTAATCAGTGTTTGTATTAGTTCGATGCTTGTTGGGGTGATTTCACAACCGGTTCACCTCATCACTACTGACGGTGGTGGATATTGGCGGAGGGTCATCTTTCGTGCGCCTGTGACCGTCTCTAGGTTTGTGTGATGAGTCAGTGTGACACCAACCTCGTAGGCCTTACCTTCTCTCTCTCTCTCTCTCTCTCTCTCTCTCTCTCTCTCTCTCTCCTCTCTCTCTCTCTCTCTCTCTCTCTCTCTCTCTCTGTCGTGGGGTCTCAATCCTATTTATCCCCACTTTTTTCATCTTATCGTCGAAAACACGCTCGCTCACCATGCACGAACTGGCTGCATGTTTCGATTATCGATGGTTCTTCGTTGGCTGATTTTGATATTTTAATATTATAATACAGAGCGTATGGGTATATTTACTGTACTCATGTGGGGGTGTATTACTGTAATAATGTGGGTGTATTACTGTACTAATGTGGGGGGGGGGTGTTACTGTACAAATGTGGGAGTGTATTACTGTACTAATGTGGGTGTATAACTGTACTAATGTGTGCTGTGCTGACACATTCATCCTGCTGCATGTACTGCTTTGGCAAAATGACAGCAAAACGGCGAAAGAACTGTACACTTGGACACTGATGCAGATTCTTCGGGACAATTAATTCAACAACAAATCTTAAGCACTGTTGTTTCGTCTGTTTGCTTGTTTGTTTTGTTTTCTTTTGTTTTGTGTTGTTGTTGCTGTTGTTGTTGTTGTTGCTGCTGTTGTTGTTGTTCAACTCGAATCCTTATTTAGAATATTTGATTGATTACTGTGCATGTGAGAGCGAAGATGGGGGGTTATTTCTAGGCCACTTGCTGAGCATTTTGTGAATTCCATCAAGGATTATGTGACAGCTGGAAGAGATTTACCCCACAAGGAATCGAAATGTGATCGCATTCCACGTTCCCATCCCCCCACCACCGGTCTCGCCGACCCACTGACGCCATTCTCCCCCCCCCCCCCCCCCCCCCCCCTTTCTCTACGTCCTTCATTGCCCTTCCTCCAACCCCGCCCCCCGATCCCCCCCGACCCCACCGCCGATCCCGATCCCTATCAACCCCCTCCCCTCTCCCCCCAGTTGGCTCCTCGCCGTCTTAGACAATAGGCACAAAAACAAGAAAAAAAAAAGACAGCAATTCGATCGATCGTATGCACAGAGAGAAAGAGGGGAAAGGGGGGGGGGATGAGAGAGAGAGAGACAGACAGACAGACAGACAGTCAGACAGGCAGGCAGGTAGGCAGACAGACAGACAGATAGACAGAACAATGAGAGAGAGAGAGAAAGACACACAGACAGGCAGACAGACAGAAAAAGATAAAAAAAAAAAAAAAGAGAGAGAGACAGCCAGACTAACAGCCAGCCAGCCAGACAGTTTGACTCATGAAAACCCCCAAGCCCTTCAGAAGGGGGAATACACGTTTGACCGTTAATGGGCAAACCGAAATTGTTTCAATTAACTTGCTCACACAATTTGCCTTTTCAATGCTTTGAAGAAATAAACTGTTTGCCTTTTTTAACACCGCCATTTTCATTTGATGACCATATCAACAAAAGGAACAGACAATATTGTTACGCTACCTTTTTTTTTTTCTTTTTTTTCTTTTTTTTTTTTTTTTTTTTTTTTTTTTTTGCATGATAAACGGCTCTCTGGGATCCGCCAGTGCAACTGTTGAATAGAAACCGAACTTCATCCCTTTTTTTTGTTACCCTATTCTTGTCAAATCTTAAATAAATGTTAGCGAACCGCCAAGAGAAACGTGGACAAACGAGTCACAAGACAAAACACGATGCGTTTCGACATTACCTGCAAAACATACTGTTATCACAAAACTGTCTGCAGCGATAATCACGGAGAAATACGTGAGCTACACCCGATCTTCAAATTGGTAGAAGAAGCTGTAGATGTATGTCTCTTTTCATCGACATATAAAGTGAAACACAAACGTAAGTGGTTGTGAATTCTATACCATGCAAATCTTTCACTGCTTTCCAGTTAGCCCGTCTTCAAAGCAACATCACCAGTTTCACTGTCGTAGTGACCATCTATTTGACCTGACCTCTTCAGCTAACTCTAGCAATGCTCGTCGTCGTCGTCGTCGTCGTCGTCGTCGTCTTCACCCTCTCCTTCTCCTCCTTCGTCGTCGTTGTCGTTGTCGTTGTCATTGTTGCCGTAGTCCTCCTCCCCTCCTCCTCCTCCTCCTTCCTCACCTTCTTCTTCCTCTTCCTTCTTCTTCTTCTTCTTCTTTCTTCTTCTTCTCCTTTTCTTCTTCTTTCTTCTTCTTTCTTCTTCTTCTTCTTCTTCTTCTTTCTTCTTCTTCTCTTCTTCTTCTTCTTCTCTACTCTTTTCTTCTTCTCCTCTTCTTCTTCTCCTCTACCTCCTTCCTCTCTTCTCCTCTTCACTCCTCTACCCTTCCTCCTTCTTACCTCCTCTAATTACTTCTTACTCCTCCTCTTCCGCCTCCTCCTCCTCCTCCTCTCCTCTTCTCTTCTTCTTCTTCTTCCTCCTCCTCTTCGTTCTATTCTCCCTCCTCTCCCCCTGGTTTACTTTCTTCTTTTACTCTTCCTCCTCCCTCCTCTCCTCTTCCTCTCCTCCTCCTTCTCCTCTTCTTCTTCTTCTTCTTCTTCTTCTTACCTCCATGACAGTCACTTGGGCGAAGCTCTGAAAAACTGTTCACCAAATTCCACAAGCTCCTGTCAGTAAATTGTGTAAGCTTTAAGATGAAACCTAATGTTCATGATCGACATTTCATCAGCTAGCACTAAATACACAGATGAACGAAAACCAGAGATCTTGGGATATACCAGAGAGACAAACATTTTCAGCAAACAAGCAGACAAAGTCAAGAGAGAGAGACAGACAAACAAACAGACAGACAGACAGAACTGAAACAGAGAGACGGAGAGGCAGAGACAGAAACAAAGATGAATAAAGAATGTAGACAGAGCATTCTTGACAAAGGTTGTACTATCATTCAATAATCGCCATTTCACTTCACCGCGACTCGTACATACACAAGTGCGCGCGAGCGCCCGCACACACACACACACACACACACACACACACACACACACACGCGCGCGCGCGCGCGCGCCGCGCGCGCGCGCACACACACACACACACACGCACACACGCACGCACGCACACACACACACACACACCACACACCACACACACACACACACAGATATTACAACTCCTCTACAACAGTAAATGTAGTGAAAACAGACAACGGGAGTGAGGGGAAAGGAATGGAGAGGGGGAGAAAGAAAGCGGGGGGGGGGGGGGGGGGACTGATATACAGGCGAAGAAACAGAAACACACACACACACCACACACACACACACACACACACACACACACACCACACACATACACACACAAGAGGGGCCAACAGTCTTATTAACAGAAACAGAGAGGATTTGGGAAAGCATGGGAAGTAAGAAATAGAAACAACGTAGAAACCCTCTCCCTCCCCTCCCCCTCCCATATCCCCATCCGCCGAGCCCCTCACCCCCACCCCCACTTTTTTCCGTCTCCCCTCTCCCCCTTCCAACCCCTCCTCACCCCTTCCATCTCTCCTACACCACTCTTCAACCCAGTGACCAACCTGCGTCTTGTGCGGATCAGTTGAGAACGTATGTTGCGGAAGGTAGAGGTTGGGGGGGGGGGACGTTAGGAGACGGTAGAGGACAGAGAGGGGAGACAGGAGGGGGGAGGAGGTTAAGGGTCACGAGGGCGGAAGAAGAAAGATATGGACAGGGGGAAGAGGGGACAGCAGAGATGTAAAGGGGGGAATGGGGGGGGGGGGGGGTGTGGGGGGGGGGGGGGAGAAGGGGAGGAGGGATTAATGGTCACTCGATCCGGGACAGGTTGTCATGGTGAAGGACACCTTCCTCCAGTCCGACCGACCATTCAGAGCCATTAGGGTCATCATCAACGGACGCGACAGGGTCACTTCGACCGCAGCTCCACCACCACCACCCCACCCCCTCCTCCCCTCCCCACCCCCCCCCCCACCCCCACCCTCTCAGATCTCTCCTCCCAATATCTTTTCCTCTCCCTGCTTCCCCTACCCCCCCCCCTCCCTCCCTCCCTCCCTCTCTCTCTCTCTCTCTCTCTCTCTCTCTCTCTCTCTCTCTCTCCTTCCGAGCCCCTTTTCCTCCTCCAGCCCCTGATTCCCCCCCCCCCCCCCCCCCCGTCCCACACACACCTCCTCTTCCTCGTGATCGTTCTTTTCCTCGAATTACCCACTACCATCACCAGTGTTGCTAATTTCCTTATTTCTTCTGTATACACTTGGTCTGCTTGCTTTCTTTCTAAGCTGTCCATTTCTACTACCCTCTGTCTCATTTCTACTACTATCTCTATCTGTCTCTCCGTCTCTCTCTCTCCTCTCCTCTGTCTCTCCCGTCTCTCTCTCTCTCTCTCTCTCTCTCTCTCTCTCTCTCTCTCTCTCTCCTCCCTCGTTCCTTGTAGCAATGGTATGAATTATCACGAGTTCTCCAATACGGTTTTGTTTTTTCTTTCTTTTAGGATAATACTGAGAGTTTTTGACTATGAGAACGATGTAGAAACGGGCTAGTCGGATCAACCTTTGTTTACCACCAATTATGTACAAACAACAAAAACAAACAAAAGCAGTATTTGAAGGAACAGGTGTTCTTGATACTGTGGGGAATTGCTAGACCTCACAAGATCTTGAGTGAAAATGTGAAAGGAAGCAAAATCGACGGCAGAATTTGTCCCTGAATACCATAAATGAAAAAAAAGGTGGTGCAAAACCCAACCCTTCTCGCCATTTTGACAACTCGGCATGCCCATCCTTTCTCCACTCCCCCCCCCCCCCCCCCCCAACTCCCCTCGCCTTTACAAAATCTATACCTTGTCTCCCACCCACCCACCCCCCCCCCCCACCCCCCTCCCCTGCCTGCTTTTACCAGATCTGCTTCTAGCTGCCTGCATCCCGACCTGAGTTTCGACCCCCCTCCCCCCCCCCCCCCCCCCCCCCCCCGTTAGTACTTGATCCGCCCCTGTTAGCGCGCGCACACGCAAAACCCACACACACACACACACACACACACACACACACACACACACACACACACACACACACACAGACGCAAGCACTCACGAGGACACGCATGTAGGCACACAAGCACGCGCACACACACACGCGCGCGCGCACAGAGAGAGAGAGAGAGGGAGAGAGATAAATGGGCTCATAAAGTGTGTGTGTAATGTGTGCGTGTGTGTGTGGGGGGGGATCAATAACTGAACTGCACACACACACACACACACACACACACACACCCACACACCACACACACACACACACACACACACACACACACACACACCACACACAACCCCCACAGCGACCTCCGAACCTCTTACACAAGCGTTCACAGGCAACCCATAACAATAGGATGGCACAGCTTGCTTCAGCTCCAAACAGCAGGCCGGCCTATCCCACTGTGATACAGCCGTGAGCACATCCAGCCCCTCGTCTCTCTGGCGTTTAGAGACGCATGTTCATTTTAAAGACACAAAGACGCCTTGAAAGCCAACCTCAGAAGCTGCGACTTTAACTCTGCTTCCTGGGAAGATGTCGCTCCATGACAGAACACAGTGGAAGCACCGGTGTACTCAGGGCAAAAGTCGTTCGAACACAACAGAGCAGCCGCCATCCAGGGAAATGAGGAATCGGAGAAGACGGGGCCCGTCCTTGCAGGATTCCATTCCATGCAATGTCTGTGGACGACTTTGCCTCAGGAGCTGGTCTTCATTCCCACATCAGGACCCATATCAGCAGATGACCTGCCTGCCTACTCATCCGTCGGACACGATTGGGAGACTACATCGTTCATGAAAAGTAAAGTGAACTGATTACATTTTGGTGAAGCTAAAAACATTGCCTAGCGATTTTTGAGGGCTGTGTAAAAGCCGAGGGTAAAGCAAAGTTCTCCTTGCATTGAAAGGCGCATACACACGTGCAAGTGTGCGCGTGCGGGAAACACACACACACACACACACACACACACACACACACACACACACACACACACACACACACTCACACACACACACACACACACACACACACACACACACACACACAGTGTGTGTGTGTGTTGTGTGTGTGTGTGTGTGTGTGTGTGTGTGTGTGTGTGTGTGTGTGTGTGCGTGCGTGCGTGCGTGCGTGCATGCGTGCGCGCGCGCGTGTGTGTGTGTGCTATAAAGTAAATCGTCACTTATCCCGGGCTACCCGAGGGGGAAAAAATAGATAAAAGGGATCAGTCAAAGAAATAAACGAAGAAATTGATTCTAACTATAGTGCACAGAAAGAGA
>JADBJO010002872.1:42500-57500 GCA_016801955.1 Conus betulinus
GAAACGAATTTCTGTAAAGGTACACACTTATTTGTCCCTTCTGTTTCCAGCGCTACATAAGTGAGAGAGAAAAAAAAAAGAGACGAAGTCCTAAACAAAACGATAAATCCAAAGTCCGCATTACTGTTATTGCCTTTCATCGGGTTTAGAATTTTGAAAATTCAGACACAAGCAACAAGTTCACTTCGGGAAAAAAAAATTTCACAGCTTCAATTTCACACAACAAACGACAGCAAAAAAAAAAAAAAAAAAAAAAAAGGGGGGGGGGGGGGGGGAGGGGGACCTTCTCTTTACGCGTGTTGCACGTGACCCAGACTACTCTTCAGACTTGGGGTTCTGCCAGAAGAAATGATAGCGCGGTACTGTATACAGTTCCCACCCCCTTTTATTCAAGCCATCGTATTCTATCCCTTTACATCCGACTTCCCCTCTCTCTCTCCTTCACCCACCCACCCTCTCTCTCTCTCTCTCCTTCACCCACCCTCCTCTGAATGTCCTCCACAACCTCTCCCGATCAGGCCCCTGGTTTTATGCCAGCATGGATGGCTCCACTTTGACCAGTAGACCCCAAGGATGGTGAGAATAATGCACTATTAACCTTGGGCTCTAAAGGAAAAAGTTCCTCCCAGAATGCTACGACAAATAAAGCGGGATTACGTGGCCTGCAGTAATTCACCTGAAGTGCATGTCGTCCACTCACCCAGCACTTAAGGTCAAAAACACTCCTGGCAATTAATGTTTAACGTCCATTACACTAATAATAACACATACAAAAATAATAAACGTATTCCAGTGAAAGACCTGAATTGCAAACCTTTTCGTTTGTTTTAGATGTTTTTTACTTATTTTTTGGTGCACATTATCTGCTTGTCTGTTGTACTCGTACATGCAAATAAACGCCAAGTTCAAGGTTTTCCTTGATTTTCAAAGGTCTTATTGATGCATAGAATAATAAAGCTTGAGCAAACAAGAACATGCCTATTACGTTTTAGCTAATTCAGCGAGTTTTCAAATACCCAGAGCTTGATAAGATCTTAAAGAACTGCCATTACAAGTAGTGTATAATGGTCCGTAGAAAGTTACCTGAAGCAGTGTTGTTCACGGCCTGCAGAGAATTAGCTGAACAGTGTACACGCAAGTCTATGATATATCTCACTCAATATAATACAATGCTAACACATGTGATTTGTTTTTTCATTCATAATTCTATAGAAAGATACTTGTGGGAGAGCGTGGCAGCAGAAAGTCCTCAGGAGAAGAAGCCCCTTCAAGAAGAAGAGAATCCCCTTCAAGAATCTTAGAATCTGTTCTTAAGAATAGACTGCTAAATAATAAGTCGGATAAACCGTCCATTATATACTTCTTTTTCCACTAAAAGGTTACTTGAACCGCCATGTTCTTGGTACCAGTGTTAAGAATAAGTGCTATATTTACGAATTGAAAGATCCACATGAAAATGGAATAGTTGATGCCACGTTTCTTAATTTGTAAAAATACACATAGTATTATGTTGTATATAAAATGGCACACACACACAGAAATTCAAAACATGCTCTATGAAAGTATTTACCAACACATGACAACTGACGAACTTTGCAGGTCTTGCCTCCAGAGAAGTTGCCTCCCATGTTGAAAATCTTGAAGAAACAGCTTCAGTAAGATCAATCACATCCATCCAAGGATTATTGCTGCACAGAATAACAAGCTTAAGAGAAACATGAAGATGACCGTTTACATTTCTGAATTCAATGAGTTGTACCATTTTCAAAAGCCTGACAAGATGTCAATAAATTGTCATCCAAGAAGTTGACTTCCATTTCAAAATTACAATATCAAAACCTGTTCTCTCTCTGCTGACCTGTTCTTGATGACCAACTACTGACTCTCCAGTTTCTGTAAAGTTCATATTATTTGTCTATTTTGAGTCCAGCGCTAAATGATGAGATGGGGGCTATTTGGGGGGGGGTGGGGGGGGGGGGGGGGGGGGGGGGGGGGGGGGGGGGGCGATGAATAATGGGGGGGGCGGAGGGGGATAATTCCAAAGTCTGCATTGGGGGGGGGGGGGGGGGGGGGGGGGGGGGGGGTTCAGAATAGTTTTCTAGCCCTCAGCTTCTTGAATAATGAAGCAGTCAATGAGAAACGATAATTCCAAAGTCTGCATTACTACTGTCCAAAGTTTCACCTGGTTTACAACAATGAAGATTCAGTCGCAAGCAACGAGTTCAATTTGACAACAACACCAACAACAAAATCCCTAGCCTCAGCTCCCACACGACAGCAGACGACGTCATTTGCACGTGGTTCAGAATAGTTTTCAGCCCTCAGTTCTTCAAGGACAAGTGATACCGCATGTATATTTCGCCAGTACACCTCCTCCACCCTCACTCCCCCACCTCTTCTTTCTCACACGCTTCCACCGCTTTCCTTCTTCCTTTACATTCTTCCATCTTCACCAGTCTCTTCTTCTACACCCACCCCTCCTGAAATCCACATCCTCTCCTAAACATGTACCTGTGTTTTATGACAATGTATGTGATTTCACGTTGTCCAGCAGACCCAGGAATAGTGGGCATAATGTCCATTTAGCTTGAGGCCCTAAGGGACTAATTCTTCACAAACTGAAGTCTGTAGTCTACAACACAAAGAGCGTTGTGTACATGTATTGTAAGTTACCTGAAACGGGGGGTACATGGCCTGTAGTAAGTCACCTGAAGCAGTGTGTACATGGCCTGTAGTAAGTAAGTCACCTGAAGCAGTGTGTACATGGCCTGTAGTAAGTCACCCTGAAGCAGTGTGTACATGGTCTGTAGTAAGTCACCTGAACCCTGTGTACATGGCCTGTAGTAAGTCACCTTAAGGAGTGTGTACATGGCCTGTAGTAAGTCACCTGAAGCAGTGTGTACATGGCCTGTAGTAAGTCACCTGAACACTGTGTACATGGCCTGTAGTAAGTCACCTGAAGCAGTGTGTACATGGCCTGTAGTAAGTCACCTGAACACTGTGTACATGGCCTGTAAAAAGTCACCCGAAGCTCTGTGTACATGTAAGCTCTGTGTACTGATTTAGTAAGTCACCTTAAGGAGTATTTACATGGCCTGTAGTAAGTCACCTGAAGCAGTGTGTACATGGCCCGTAGTAAGTCACCTTAAGGAGTGTGTACATGGCCCGTAGTAAGTCACCTTAAGGAGTGTGTACATGCCTGTAGTAAGTCACCTGAAGCAGTGTGTACATGGCCTGTAGTAAGTCACCTGAAGCAGTGTGTACATGGCCTGTAGTAAGTCACCTTAAGGAGTGTGTACATGGCCTGTAGTAAGTCACCTTAAGGAGTGTGTACATGGCCTGTAGTAAGTCACCTGAAGCAGTATGTACATGCCTGTAGTAAGTCACCTGAACACTGTGTACATTGCCTAGTAAGTCACCTGAAGCAGTATGTACATGGCCTGTAGTAAGTCACCTGAACACTGTGTACATGGCCTGTAGTAAGTCACCCGAAGGAGTGTGTACATGGCCTGTAGTAAGTCACCCGAAGGAGTGTGTACATGGCCTGTAGTAAGTCACCTGAACACTGTATACATGGCCTGTAGTAAGTCACCTTAAGGAGTGTGTACATGGCCTGTAGTAAGTCACCTGAACACTGTGTACATGGCCTGTAGTAAGTCACCTGAACACTGTGTACATGGCCTGTAGCAAGTCACCTGAAGCAGTGTGTACATGGCCTGTAGTAAGTCACCTGAAGCAGTGTGTACATGGCCTGTAATAAGTCACCCGAAGCTCTGGTGTACATGGAATTTAGTAAGTCACCTTAAGGAGTATTTACATGGCCTGTAGTAAGTCACCCGAAGCAGTGTGTACATGGTCACCTGAAGCAACTGGTCCACTCACCTGCTCAGCCATCTCCTCCAGCTAAAGACATCCGGCAGCTTCTCTCTAACATTAATTGTGCTAATGATAAAGAGAAAAATAACAAGATCTTCTAGTAAAAGACTTCCAAGTAAAACTCCTTTTTTCTTTTTTTCTTCTTCTGGAAATTGATTCCTTTGTCTCTTATATATGTACATGCAACTATATGCTTTCTTTCATGTCAGGCTTTCTTTTTAATTTTAGTTTCCAGATATCGTGATTGAGATGTCATAGTGTAACAATCCGCGCAACTGAAGAACTGCTTCACAGTGCAAAATGGTTAGAGATTTGTTTGTCAAGTTTAGATACTGGTTTGATCACAGATCCACTGATTTACAGACCCGTTAAGTCACACGCCCTCTCTGTCACAAAGGCGTGCGTGGTGCGCGACCAAGTTTCCCTGCAAAAAAAAAAAAACTAGGCTGGGAGGTCAAATCTGCCCCCCCCCGGGGCTTTTCAACATGAGCTACTTCTATTCTAGTCCGATGTTAACATGAGCTTGAAGGAACAAATAATCCATTATAACAAAATCAAAGCAAAATCAATGACGTCAATGTGAGACTGAAGCAATAGATATTCAAAAAAATCAAAGTAAAATGAATGAATGATGACCGTGTCAGTGAAAGTAGTTATTGCTGTTCAAATGACCCCATTCCTAACGGCGTTGGCAGGCAATTAAGCGCCATTTTGTTGTTGTACATTTGGGTACCAATCAGAGGCATGCTGCAACTTTTTCATCACCAGGAAATCGGTCAGTTTGAGAGCAGGCATCGTTCACAGCCGTTCCATGCCAGGATAATGGTTTTCACCGACCCTGTGTACACTTCGATGAGGGCAATGCAGGCGTGTGACTGTTTTGTATATTGTTGATATTGAGAGAGAGAGCAGAGAGAGAGAGAGAGAGAGAGAATTGACGAACATTGTAGTTAACTTCCTTTTTCATGGTAAAAACATGTTACAAAAATGTGTGTATATCATATTACGACTGAGATCTGTAGTAATTCATTCAATTATGAAACTATTTTAGTCAGCAGAAATAGATATGGATGGATGCTATCAAACACGTTGTACCTTATATACATTTTTTTTGTTTGTTTGTTTCGTTAGCATCATTGTGTGCATTTTCATCGTATTCAAGTTTTATATATTGCACAGAATGGTCCAGAAGTTATTCTCGTAATACGTTCTCTAAAAGCAAATCACCCACCATGTAATGTTGATGCACATTCTCTCTCTTCTTAATGTACTATTAATATTGTGAATCTCCTATTTATGATCGGTCCTTAGAAAAACGGTATTCTCTAGAAAAAAATTTAACTTGCGTATATACAACCACAAACGCTTCGATTTATAAACATCGACATTAATGCGGTTGTTTGCATCAAAATGTTGCTGGTTTCGCCATAATTTTGGAATCTGCGTTAAGAGGAGCAGTACTACATTTAAGAAGGTGGGAAAGAATGTGTACGAAAATGAATGGTGTTAAAGGAGACACGCACAGACATTAAGAGTATGATAAGTTACCCCCCATGCTCACAATATAGACGAATCACATGCAGTCAAACAATTCATATCTACTCTATGGATGGCAGAGACATAGAACGTATGCTCGTTCAATGAGTTCTACGATCCGTGTATTCACGGTTTGTAGAGACCAATTTGATAGTGTGTACATAGATTATAATGAAACTCACTCGTTATAATACAATATTAACACACGTCATTTCATTTTTCATAATCCGTTCTTTAGAACAGGATCCCAAATAAAAGGCAAACTTGGTTAAAAATAACAACAACATGTCCTTTTATCTACGTCTTTCCTCTAAAATGTTACTTGAACCGCCATGTTCTTGGTGCCAGTGTTAAGAATCAGTGCTACATTTAAGAATTAAAAGATCCACATGAAAATGGAATAGTTGATGCCACATTTCTTAACTTGTAAATTACACATAGTATTATGTTGTATAAAATGGCACACCAACAGATATCAAAAACATGCTCTATGAAAATATTTACCAACACATAACAATTGACAAACTTGGCAGGTCTTGCCTCCAGAGAAGTTGCCTCCCATGTTGAAAATCTTGAAGAAACAGCTGCAATCAGATAAAATCACATCCATCCAGGGGATTATTGCTGCACAGAATAACAGCTTAAGAGAAACATGAAGATGACCGTTACATTTCTTAATTCAATGAGTCGTACCATTTTCAAAAGCCTGACAAGATGTCAATAAATTGTCATCCAAGAAGTTGACTTCCATTTCAAAATTACACTATCAAAACCTGTTCACTGTCTCGGTTATCTGTTCTCGATGACTGACCATCACTCTCCAATTTCTGTAAAGTGTGCACGTTTATTTGTCCACTCTGTTTTCAGTGCTACATATGTGAGAAAAAAATCGAATACACAATGAACTCATGATTATGATCTCATGAACTGCATGATAAATCCAAAGTCTAGGCAACTTTTGTTCAGTTAAAATTAGGAACACACAATCACAAGCGATGACTTCAACTCAAGAAAAGTTCACAACTTCGGTAACAAACGACCTTCGCATTTGCGCGTGGCCCAGAATACTCTTCAGCTTTCAATTCTTCAAGGACAAGTGATAGTTCAGTGCTGTATCAAGTCCCTTCCTCACTCTACGAGCTACACCTTGCTCCCTCTCCACCCTCCACCTTCGCGCCACACTTTTACGACCCCTCCCCCCCCCCTGTTCTCTCCCGTGCGCGTGCGCGCTCGCGCACGCTCGCGCGCGCGTGTGTGTACGTGTGTGTGTGTGTGTGTGTGTGTGTGTGTGTGTGTGTGTGTGTGTGTGTGTGTGTGTGTGTGTGTGAAATTGACCTGTGACTGGCATAGTGTTTGATCTGTGACTGACATAGTGTTTGACCTGTGACTGACATAGTGTTTGACCTGTGACTGACAAATGTTTGACCTGTGACTGGCTTAGTGTTTGACTTGTGACTGGCATAGTGTTTGACCTGTGACTGACGTACTGTTTGACCTCTGACTGACATAGTGTTTGCCCTGACTCTACGTCAACTCCGGCATGTACGCGCCGTCGTTAAAGAACCTGAAGCTAAATAGCTGTTACTCTTACCGTTTGTACAGTATTACAGTCTTATGACATCTCTCACTGTGACTGGCTCTTTGTGTTCTGTCCCTGTCTCTCTGTCTCTCTCTCTCTCTGTACGCTCTCGCTCTCAATGGCCTTTACTCAGTCTTCTCTCTCTCTCTCTCTCTCCTCTCGTCCTTCTGTCTGTCTCTGTCTGTCTGTCTCCTCCTCCCTCCTCTCTCTCTCTCTCTCCTCTCTCTCTCTCTCCCTCTCTCTCTCTCTGTCCTCCTCCTCTCTCTCTCTCTCTCTCTCTCAATGGCCTTAAATCTAGATATCCTTCATCCCCCCTCATTTCCTCTCTCTCTTCTCTCTCTCTTCCTCTCTCTCCCTCTCTCCCCTCCCCCCCCCCCCGCCTCTCCCCTCTCTCTCTCTCTCTCTCTCTCTCTCTCTCTCCCTCCTCCTCTCTCTCTCTCTCTCTCTCTCCCTCTCTCTCTTGATGTGTGTGTGTGTGTGTGTGTGTGTGTGTGTGTGTCCCGTGTGTGTATGTGTGTGTCTGTGTGTGTGTCTGTGTTCGTGTCTCTGTATGTTTCGTTTATTTAAAATGTAGTACCACAGTATGATCCCTCGGTATCATAAAAGCCTTGTCCATTGTTGCATGCAGCTAAACTGACCTTGATCTTTAATCTAAAAAAAAAAAAAAAAGAAAAAAAAAAAAAAGAAAAAAAGCAGATCATGTATGTCAGGGAAATACGAACAGACATCTTTTCTCCACCTAAGCCTAAAACCTCCGATTCAGAGTCAGTCTAATCTCTTGTGTGTTGTGTTGTACACATGGGTTGGGCGAACTCGCTTCCTCTCCCCCCCCCCCCCCCCCCCCCCCCCCCCCCCCCCAATTTGATTTGTTTGTTTCGTCTAGTGACCTCCACTCTCTGTCAAGCAATTCTGTCAGTAGATCTGCAACATATGTATCTAGCGGTCGGCTGGAACAGCTATAAACAACGGGCACGGGGCGGATGGCAGAGGTGCGTTATCTAAGTAGGTCACCCAGCTGTTTTCAAAGGTCACATGGGATTACTGCGTAATCAGATCCAACTGTCGACTGGGGTGGTAATCTGTTCCGTTTCCATCCTTTTAATTCATATTGATGGTGTCTGTGATTTTTCTCTGAGTTTAAATACTCGCATTTGTTTTCCCCCACTATTAGATTTGTTCGTCTTTGCATTTGTCTGACTTTATTCAAGTTTAAAAGGCTGTGCCAGTCTTGAATAAAGTTACTCTAAGTTAGGTTTTCTTATGGGAGCAAGAGTTACCCTACTTGTTTGTTGTTTATTGTTTTACTGTTCCCTGCCTTATTTTAAATTCAATTTCGTTTCGATTAAATCGAGGTTAATTGTGTTTGTTTCTGTCCGTCTTTGTGTTTGTCTTTTAATCTCCCCTGCATCCTTGGGTGGATCCTCAAGCGTAGGCTCAAAGATTGTCCCCCACATTTTATGACAGAGGGGTTGTTGGCCTGCGCTTGTTTCCCCCACTATTAGATTGTTCGTCTTTGTATTTGTCTGACTTTATTCAAGGCTGTGCCAGTCTACTCTGAGTTAGGTTCTCTTATGGGAGCAAGAGTCACCCTACTTGTTTATTGTTCATATTTGTTTGTTTGTTTGCTGCAAACCTTCATTAAACATTCATGCTGTTTGTTTGTTTGTTTGTTTCAAACCTTCAGTATGACTGCAAGAGAGTTCAGCACTTTCGTTTTCTGCTACTGTATTGGGTTGCCGCCCCCTTCTCCCTTCCCCAACTCTCCCCACCCCTTCTCTTTCTCTCTTCCCCTCCCCCCCCCCCCCCCCCCCCCCCCCACCTCCTCTCTCTCTCTCTCTCTCTCTCTCTCTCCATGGCTTCTTTAATTCATTACGCTACATATATGCTTTTAAAGAAAAAATTCCCCCTCTGTCCTTTTCTCTCTATGCAGGAGACGCACTAGTAGCAGTAGTTGCAGTAGCAGCACCAGGAGTACAACAGTAGCAGAATCAATCAGGTTTGGGGGACAAAGATCATCCACACCTTGTTGTTGTTGTCCGTCGAGACGACGAAGACCATCTAGTCATCCTGGGGTCGGGAGGTGAATGCGTAGATGGCTGGTCAGGCCGATCTGCGCCCGGAAAGACCTATCACAGTATGGACAGGGGATGGTGGCAGCAGCTGGAGATCTGTTGACACTGGTCTTCCTGATCATCCTGCGCTGCTCAGCTGCAGCAATCCTGTTACGTTCACAGGTCTCTGCACCTTTGCGGGCAACTGATCACCGTCTCTGCTGTGGGCAGTCTGCTCCCATGTTGTGTGGCTGATGTTGAAGACCTTCAGGGAAGATTTGAGGCTGTGTTTGAAACGCTTCTTTTGGCCTCCATGAGAGCGTTTGCCTTGTTGTAGTTCGCCAAACAGTAGTTTCTTTTGGCAGCCGATGGTCTGGCATGCGATCTACGTGATCTGCCCAGGGAAGCTGTGACTGCATCAGGATGGTGAAGATGCTAGGCAGGCCAGCACACATCTCAAAACACAGTACCGTCAATCCATAGTCCTGTTACACAGTCAATTTGAAAAAATTATCACTAAAGCATCACTCAAAAAAAAAAAAAAAAAGTTGACAAACGAATCACAAGACAAAAACACGACGCGTTTCGACCTCTGAGGTTTTCTTCAGATAAGATGCACAACACTCAGGACGATGAAAATGAAAGAGCAAATCACTTATCTTCATCCAATTCGGCGCAAGATGGGCGTTGATTTTTTTTTTTTTTACTCTCTCTCTCTCTCTCTCTCTCTCTCTCTCTCTCTCTCTCTCTCTCTCTCTCTCTCTCTCTCTCTCTCTCTCTCTCTGACTTTGCTCTCTCTCTGACTCTTCAGTGTGATTTAGAGAGCCTTCATACTGTGATCTTTAGAGAAAGCCTGCATACTGATAGAACGTTAATCTCACCATGTAAGGGGAGGAAAAAAATGCGAAAGGGACCGCGCAGTACTAGTGACCCCCCCCCCCCCCCCCTCCCCTCTCTCTCTCTCTCTCTCTCTCTCTCTCTCTCTCATTCATTTTAGTTGGCTAGTACCGCGCAGTCCCTTTCGCATCTTTTCTCCTTACATGGTGAGATTAACGTCCTATCATCATGTAGGGCTTTCTTAATCACACGGAACACTTCCCCCGAGCAAAGTCCGGCCACTCTCTTCTGTTTTATAACAACTTGTTAGGAATATTTAGAGATGAATGTATCATAGTTATTCAAATTTGTTTAGATTTCGGCCCGCAGTCGCCCGTCCTTTGCTATTAGATCTGTTACACAGTCGTCTGGTCGTGACCGGCTAAATGGACGTTGCCAATAAAGAGAACACGATAGTCCCTTAGAATGAAGAGGATGAGCATGCTGGAATGTGGCTGCACACCAGAAATTAATGCGCCAAGGTTTGCTTTTCTTTTCTTCTCTTCTCTTTTTTTTTTTTTTTAAGGAGTCGAGTATTTATAGACTATTTTAAGAATTGTGTGTGTGTGTGTGTGTGTTTCTAAAAGTTGATTCTCGTCGTTTTCTTTCATATGGCCATCAAGATACGGTGGGTTCCTCCAAGCAGACAGATTATAATAAAATTATAATAAAAGGAATGGGACTGATGGGGGGGGGGGGGGGGGGGGGGGGGGGGGGGGGGGCTCGGAGCTGGCTGCAAAGACAGGGTCACGGGTGAGTGAGTGCAAAGGCCTGAAATGTGACGTCAACTAAGGAAGGAGACGATAATGTATTTGACCCCCCCCCCCCCCCCCCCCCAACAACAAGGAAATAATTGGTGGGGAGTTGTTCTTTTCACCAATGATCAGTTTAACGTTAAATACTTACACGGACGCTGTAGTGTTTCAGTACAAAATTCTAACTGTGGCGTGAGGCGTGTGGGACCTGGTCTAAGTTCCATGACTTGATGATAAGTCTGCGAGCCAGCGAAGCACCCACACCCCCCATCTCCCACACACTCACTCAACCCCTCACCCCCACCCCCTCCCGCCCCAACTCCTTTATCAGTTCAAAGAGATAGCGGAAGGGCAACCAGGGGTCATGACCCGGATGAAGACAGACAGATAGACCTCTTTAGAGTATGATGAAGACAGACAGACAAAGAGACAGACAGATAAACCTCTTCAGAGTATGATGCAGACAGACAGACAGACAGACAGTATAGACCTCTTCAGAGTATGATGATGCAGACAGACAGACAGATAGACCTCTTCAGAGTATGATGCAGACAGACAGACAGACAGACCTCTTCAGAGTATGATGCAGACAGACAGACAGACAGACAGATAGACCTCTTTAGAGTACAAGGAGTGAAAGGACCCCAAAACACGTGCTTTGTTGTGTGGGACCGGCGGGGAACTGGGGGGGGGGGGGGGGGGGGAGAGAAGGGGAGGGGGGGGAGAGGACAAGGAAACGGGAGGGTGGGTGGGGAAGGATGGGACGAGGAGGGAGGGGGGTGTGGGGGGTGTGGCGAGGGTTTTCCCGTCGGAAGACCTACTGTCCAGCTGTCGCTAGAGGTGTTATCTTTATCCTCTTTATCTTCACCCTACCACTTGATCAGTTTGGGGACGAAGTGTGACTACTACAGGCATATAAAACAGAAGAGAGGGACCCGACTTTGCTCGGGGGGAGTCTGCAGTGTGATTTATGAACTAACTCAGAGAGCCTACAGGCTGATAGGACGTTAATCTCACCATGTGAGGGAGAATGACCAGAAAGGGACGGCGCAGTCCTAGCGAACTAATTTTAATGAGGGAGGGAGGGAGATGGACAGACAGACAGAGACAGACAGAGATGTCATCGGACTCTTAATTAATACGAGAGAGAGAGAGAGAGAGGGGGGGAAGAGAGAGAGAGAGAGAGAGAGAGGGGGGGGGGGGAGAGAGAGAGAGAGAGAGACAGACAGACAGACAGACAGACAGGCAGGCAGACAGACAGATAGACAGATGGAAAGACAAACGGACAGACAGACAAACAGAAAAGTTTGTACTTGGTGGTTTTCATCGTTTCTTTTGTTTTGATTTTTTTTTTCACAGAATGCTAGTTTTAACGTTATACTCCTGCCATTTCCTTTTCTTCTTCTTCTTCTTCTTCTTCTTCTGCTTCTTCTTCTTCTCCTCCTCCTCCTTCTTTCTTCACAATCTTTTCTTTTTTTTCTCTTCCTCCTTCTCCTCCTCCTTTTTCTTCTTCTTCTTTTTTTTTCTTCTTCTCCTTCTTTTTCTTCTCCTTCTTCACAATCTTTTATTCTTTTTCGTCCTCCTCCTCCTCCTTCTTCTTCTACTTCTTCTCTCCTCCTCCTCCTCCTCTCCTCCTCTCTTCTTCTTCTTCTTCTTCTTCTCTCTCCTTCTCCTCCTTCCTCCTCCTTCTTCTTCTTCTTTCTTTCCTTTTGTTTCACATATCGAAACTGTTGTTAGTTTTGTGTACACTTCAATAGAGGGCGTGCACTTCGATAACCAAGGATCCTTTTTTAACATTACACGGGTTAGCCGTCGGGGGGGGGGGGGGGGGGGGATGAAGGAGGTAGTAGTGGTGGTGGTGGTGGTGGTGGTGGTGGTTGCTGTTGGGTTTTTTGTTTTGTTGGTTTGTTTCTTTCGTTGCTTGTTGTTTGTTATTACACCAGAATATTTATTCCCCGTTATGTATCCATCGTCATTAAGCCATGTCCTATGAGTGCACAGACCCCGAAGCGAGCGAGTAATCTTCTTAAGAAGGGTAGGACTGCCATAAATAATCGACACCTGCGGGTTTCTTTCTCACGAGGGTTTACAAAAAAAAATTTTTTTTAAATGAATAAATAAATAAATAAAACGATACAATCTTGGCAGAGCTAACGTTCCGTGTTGTTACGTGAAAGAATGTTCCCTAATGTCACTCTCTCCTCCCTCCCTCCCTTCCCTCTCCTCTCTCTCTCTCCTCTCTCTCTCTCTCTCTCTCTCTCTCTCTCTCTCTCTCTCTCTCTCTCTGAGAAAGAAAGTTCACTGAGACCCCCCCCCCTCTCTCTCTCTCTCTCCTCTCTCTCTCTCTCTCTCTCTCTCTCTCTGTGTGTGTGTGTGTGTGTGTGTGTGTGTGTAATGTGTGTTCGTGTGTTCGTGAGCGTGCGTGCATTTGTGTACGTGCGTGTGTGTCTTTGTGTGTGTGTGTGTGTGTGTGTGTGTGTGTGTGTGTGTGTGGTGTGTGTTGTTTTATAAGCGCATGTGTGTATTTGTGTGTGCATGCGTTTGTGCATATGTACATATGTGTGTGTGTGTGTGTGTGTGTGTGTGTGTGTGTGTGTGTGTGTGTGTGTGTGTGTGTGTGTTTATAAGATAGAGTTCCTGTGATTACTTCTGGTGTGTTGTGTGTGCATGGGTATGTCTGTGTGTGTGCGCGTGTATTAATGTGTGTGTGTGTGTGGTGTGTGTGTGTGTGTGTGTGTGTGTGTGTGTGTGTGTGTGTGTGTACGTGCGCGCGCGCGCTCGCACGCGCGCGTGCCTATTGTATATGATTGTACTGTTTTTTAAGCTGAAGACTAAATATGCGCAATCTTCATGATATGCACGCGTGTCTGCTGTAAGCAGGCTCTCTCCATACCCAGCGACAGCAATAGTGCACATAATTTCTGGCACAGAGATAGAGAGAGACAGAGCAAGAGAGACAGACAGACAGACAAACAGACAGACAGAGACAGACACAGACACACACAGACAGAAGACAGACAGACACTTTGCATTGTTGTTGCTTCCTCCTTTCCCATAATACATTTTTCTTCAGTTCAAAACCTTTACTGTTAGCGCTGAAAATAAATGTAGAAACGTTGTATTGATGTAGTAGACAATGGCAGACTCGCAAGCAAACAAGCAAGAAATGTTGTATTCATGTAGTAGACAATGGCAGATTCGCAAGCAAACAAGCAAACAAGCTCACGCGCGCGCGCGCGCGCGCGCGCACACAACACACACACACACACACACACACACCACACACACACACACACACACACACACACAGACGGACAGAGACACAGACATGGACAGAGACATAGGACAGAGACAGACAGAAACAGAGAGACAGACAGACAGCCAACAGACCCAGACAGACACACACAGGGGACACACACACACACACACACACACCACACACACACACACACACACACACACACACACACACACCACACACCAATAACGAGAGAGAGAGAGAGAGAGAGATGAGAGAGAGAGAGAGAGAGAGAGAGAGAGAACACACACACACACACACACACACACACACACACACACACACACACACACACACACGCCACACGAACACGCATGCGAGCAGAGACACAGAGCACAGCCTGCGCAGTATCAGCCATAGGCCTATCGATTGGTCCCCCTCCCCCTTTTATCCCCCCCCCCCCCCCCTCCCCTCCCCTCACCCCTCCTTAGTGGCACATCTTGTTCGTGGGCGTTTATTATTGGCAGCCAGCTAGCTTGCTAGCTTATGCTTTGCGTGGATTGCCTTGGCTGCACTGAGACTCCTATCAAGCCCCCGGGAGACTCGGAAGGGTAAGGTGGACGATGGCGAGTGGGGAGGGGGTGGAAGGGGGGCTGGGGGGGGGGGGGGGGGGGGGGGGAGGGGGCAGAAGGGGTGATAGAGAAGGGAAGCTAGGGAGAACAGGGAGGGAAAAGAAAGAGGCGGGGGGGGGGGTAGGGGGGTGAGGGGGTGAGGCAGTGCACGGAGGGGGATGATGGTGGTGGTGGTGGTGGTGGTGGTGGTGTGTGGTGTGTGTGTGTGTGTGTGTGTGTGTGTGTGTGGAGGAACAGAGGTTTGAGGAAGGACTGAGAGGTGGGGTGCGGGTGGGGGGGAAGTTGGGAGTTGAGTGAGAATTCGAGAAGATGATGGTTTGGCTGGGGGCAGAGAGAGAGAGAGAGAGAGGGGGGGGGGGGAGGGAGCGGGGAGGACAGAGAGAGACAGAGTCAGAGGGAGACAGAGGCAGACTGACAGACAGACAGACAGGTAGGTTGGAGCTGGAGACACAGACAG
>JADBJO010002872.1:62500-72500 GCA_016801955.1 Conus betulinus
GGCAGCAACTGGTACGGATTGTTGATTGCTGACAACTGAACTACATAACCCCAAGATTAAAACTTTCTTTTTTTTCATCACTTGTTTCTACCTGTCTTGTTTCTATACACCCTACACACCCTCACCTTTTATTTTTCAACTCATTTTTCCTGACTTCCCTTCCATGCTGTTCTCATAATCTTTCTGTCTTATTACTATAATATTAGTCCATCTTTCCATTTTCTCACAACCCTAACAAGAGTTGTACAAAAGATTTTTTCCAGTTTATATAAAAACTATGAAACAAAGAGAACTTCCACTTTTCAGCCTCTCATACAGAACGTTGCCCCCCCCCCCCCCCCCCCCCCCCCCCCCCCCACCCCCAAATCTAATCTGGCTAAAGCTAATCTTTTTTCTTTTTAGTTTATTGCTTCTGTTCATGATACGAATGATGAAAATCACAGATCTTTGGAACCGAAATGGAAATAAACAGAATACGTATGGCCGTGAACAACAAATTGTGACATGTCTGACCAGGGGAACAATGACGACTGGTAATGGCAATAAATTAAAAGAGCCATGTGACTTTATGAATGAGGGGGAAAGGGGACAAATGATTCTGAGTGTTGAGAAATGATACAATCATATCTGACTATAAATCATCATACATCAATTCTCCAGTCATCATACAATAGTACGGAATACAGATACACCATTGATAAGCATCACCTCAAACAAACTTTCTCCCTCTCTCTCTCTCTCTTATTCGTTCAGACTTCAATCACTTGCTCATCTCTCACAGCAAGATCGCTCTCTTATCAGCAACATCTCACTAACAAAAACATATCCAATGAAAGCATAACAGCACATTATCATCATCATCATCATCATCATCATCATCGCCTGACTGGTGTTATCACAACACTGATCAGTAAAACTAGTCTAACGACATTCCCATGTCTCACACGCTAACCTGACCCGTAAGCAGCAAACAACCGTCATTCGTAACAATTTCCTGAGAATGAACTGACTTGACCACTTTTTCACTATGATTTATGCACCTTTCTCACAGGCTTCATTGCATTTCATTTCATTTCACAAAGGTTTCTCTCACTGTCCCACGCTCCACACATGTTCAGTTTCCCTCTTTTCATTCAGACTATAAATTACAACCGTTGTTTTTTTTTTTTTTTTTCTCAAGTCTTCAACATTCAAAATTTCTCATTATTCATTCCCAAACTGTTCGTTTTTTTCCTTTACTCAGTCAGCATATTTCACGTCCACATTTGTCTTGCACACACACACACACACACACACACACACAAAATGGAAAGGAGAGAGATGCCCAGTTCTGCATCAAAATGCTGCCTTTAGCAAGTTCAATAAATTATTGGTTTGAGCTTCTAAGGTGCATTGTTCTGTTTCTTTTCTTTTTTTTTTTTTTGCAATGTGAAATTCAAAAAATCCGTGAATGTTCTTCAAGTGTATACTTTTGGGGGTCATAAGAATAATAATAATAATATATATATATATATATCATATATATATATATATGTACTAGTACTTTGCCAGATTGTCAGGCAATGGTCGTTTCTATATGAATTATAATAATAAATAGCACCAAGTCAGAATGTGGAGGGGGGGGGGGGGGGGGGGGGCCGTTGACAAAAAAAACGTACTTTCGAGTGTAAATGAAGGAAAGGGGTCACTGACTGTAAAGGGGGAGTGGGAAAAAGCTACACATCGTGCATTGAAACGGCAGTGGAAGAGCACAGCTCTACGACTTCATTTCATTTTCAAAAAAAAATATTGGGGAAAAAAAAAAAGTGGAGATATGGATTCCTGGCCAGAACTGTGTTTTTTTTTTTTTTTTTTTTAATTTTTGGTTCATTGGGCGATGAATGTCAATCAAATCCCTGTCACAAGCCGAACGTCCCCACCCTGGGAGGAGGGGGGGGTAGGGGCTGATGTGTCCGGGGTCTCAATCGCAGGGACTGGAAGTGAGAGGCACTGGCAAGAAAGGCATTTGTTTTGTTGCCCAATGCGATGATGGTGGCGTGGACAGACTGTCTTCAGTTCTGGAAACTTTCAGCTTTGTTTAAAAAAAAAAAAAAAAAAAAAAAAAAGTCATTCCTGCAAGAGTTACAGGAGCTCTTCTGCCACGAGCTGATGGGAAGGGGTGGAGTTGTGGAAGAAGAGGAGGAGGAGAAGGACGAGGAGGAGGAGGAGGAGGAGGAAAGAGGAGGAGGAGGAGGATCTGTGCATGCAAACACACCAAGACGTGCACAGTGTCATCAACAGATCTGGAATGAGTGGAAAGCCATGGAACGCTTCCATCCCCTCGTCGTCGGGCAAAAAATGAGTGCGATGCAGCAAGTCAGGTGTTCCGCTCCTGGTGCTAGCAGGGGAACACCGCCGCCGCCTGGTGCTCCCAGAACTCCTCACCAACGTCCAGCAGTTACAACAACGAGCATCTCTCCACAGCAAGCGCTTCATCGTTCACTGCAGAGTCTGCGACAGTCCAAGAACGGGTCGGCCAATCCAGCTGAAGACCTTACTCTGTAGGTCTTCCCACCTTCAGTGCTGTATCACAACAGGCTCTGAAAGAGCATGCAGCACTGCCGCCAGCACATCCATGTGCACCTCAACAGCAGTAGCAGCGGCTGGAAAGTCCGGCATCACGGGACTGACTGCTCAGGCCTTTGGTTTGCAGCCAGCCAGCGCCCCCCCGAGGGCAGGACATCCGGACTCTTCAGAAGAGAGAGGGTAAAGACATCATCAACAACAACAAAAACAAACAGCAGGACGGCTGCACACCCTCCCGAGTGGCCTCCCCTCTGTCATATACTCTCCTCACTGGAGAGTGAAATGGCGTCCAGGTTGGCGTTGACAATGTCCTCCTGGCGGCTGTCGATCTGGCAACGCGCCGTCATGCCCGCCTGCATCCAGGGGTGGGCCATGATCTGCTCCATGCTGGGCCGGTCGCTGGGCTTCAGGGACAGGCAGCGGCGGATCAGGTCCTGGGCCTGGGCCGAGACGCTGCCCTTGAAGGTCACCTGGGCCCGGATGATCTGGTGGTCGTGCTCGAAGGGGATGTCCCCGCACAGCAGGTCGTACAGCAGCACGCCCAGGGACCACACGGTGGCGGGCAGGCCTTGGTAGCTATGCAGGGTGATCCACTCTGGGGGGCTGTACACTCGAGTACCTGTGACAACAAAAATCAACATGTCTTTCTGTAAAACATTGCAAAGCCCAAGAATATTTCTGAATATTAGAAAACGTTCTTTTTTGCGAATTTTCTCAAACTCACTCTCTCTCTCTCTCTCTCTCTCTTCCCCTTGGTAAACGTGTTTTGTGAGGGCAGGCAATCTGAGTTCATGTCTCTTTTAGCCAGTGTGCACGTGGACGAGTATACATGTATCATAGTATACAGCCAAGCAAGTGTCAGTATTGAATTAAAACCAGAAAAGATGAAATATTCAATACCTCAACATAGCTCTATCAACATAACAATTATAATCATCCCTCCTTTCTGGTCTTGAAAACGCTTCTCCCTGCCTTTCTGCAGTATGTATAGTTCGATGCAGAGAGGCACCAGTCGGCATTCCCAGCAAAAAACTCCCCCACCTCCCTCCCCCACTCAAGTGCTGTTACTCTGTTGCAACAGCACATTCCAGCCCCCCACTCCACTCCCTCCCTCTCTTCCGAAGGGAAGTGACCGCTAGGTGAACTGGTGTTAAACTGATCACAGAACCAGACACCACAGGAAGGCCAGGCCAGGTCGTGTTGGCTGGAGGCCTACAGGCTGAAGAGGAAGGGCAACTGGGCTGCACCTTTTGGCACCATGTTCCAACGGCCTAGGTGACTTCACTATGCCATATGTATATGTATATACATATATATATATATATATATATATTGATTGATAAGCAATCACTAATCTCATGTGGGAAAACAATACTTAATATTCATCACATATGACCTCTGCCATGACATTAAAAAGAGCTGAGCAAGAAAGCAAGTTCAGAATCATCTATCAGGTAACTGCTGCAGACATTTACTTTGAAAGATCTAACTATGCCTTGGGGGAGAGGGGAAAAAAAAAAAAAACAGCAGTTTGACAACAAGCTCCCACAGAAAAGTGGAGCTATTTCAAATTTTGTTTTGTTCTTTTTGTTGTTGTTTCATTTTTTTTTTTTTTTTTTTTTAAGGCACCATCCAATACTACCAACACATTGTCAACAACCACCAACAACGTACCTCCCAAACGAACAGATAACCTTCTAAAGTAATCTCTAATTGTGGTCATCCATCCCCTTCCCAATAAATGAAGAACACTCACCATCAAAATCCTGGTAGTATCCGTCCCGGAGCTCGTCCCCAGAACCAAAGTCAATGAGCTTCAGCTGCCCAGACTCCAGGTCCACCAGGATGTTCTCGTCCTTGATGTCCCGGTGAAGCACGCCCCGGCGCGTGATCTCCTGCACGGTGGTGACGATCTGCCTGAAGAACTGCCTGGCGGAGTTCTCTTCCAGGGCGCCCTTGTCCGTGATGTAGTCGAAGAGGTCTTTGACGGCCTCTGGTCTCTCCATCACCAGGTAGAAGCAGTCGGCTTCCTCAAAGTAGTCCAGGAGCTGGATCACCCCGGCTACGTCCTGGGTCTTCCTCAGGAGGGTGATCTCCAGTGGCACCTTGTCGCCACCCATCTGATCAAACACACACCACAAACACATGGTCGTGAAATATGCGTTGTTCTTTTTTTTTTTTTTTCTTTCAAACATACCCCCCTTCCTTTCACTGAGTTTTACTACTCTACACATTACTACAAAATCCCTGCAGCACTAAACAGTCATTTGTTTCACCACGAAAAAACGAAGCCCCCCCCCCCCCCCCCCCATCACCCCTCTCTTCCTACAATCATAAAATCGACAGTTGCTCTTTACTCTCTTTTCCTTCGTCGCTTTCCAGCACACGCACGGACCCCCCCCCCCCCCCCCCCCCCTTCCCCTCCCTCCCTCCTCTCACCACTTCTTCCCTTCCTTCCCCTCCGCCCCAGTGACCTAGAAAGACAAAATCTCGAGGGAGAACGGGTGGGGGGGGGGGGGGAAGGCGAAAAGGGGGGAGGGGGATGGAAAACACACGGGAATCAATGACTGTGATACGGCCAAGCAGAGAGAAACAAGCGCGAAAGCGCTCGCTCTCTCTCTCTCTCTCTCTCTCGCACCGTCGTAGTACAACTCCTCGCTCGATTCAGCGGACAACGCCCACCAACGCCAGTTACATGCCGGCCCGAAAAGCCCCCAGCGCGTAACGACCGAAAAACAATGCCATCTTCAACAATCTGGGCACGGCCATCATCGAGCCGCTTGCCTGCTTGCTCACAAACGACAAGGCCGGGACGAGACCCGCCGCGCGCACACACACACCACACCACACCACGCAAGTTTTGCGGAATCAACGCGACCCCCTAGGCGAGGTGAGGAGAGGGGGAGTAGTGGTGGTGGTGGAGAGGGGGGAGGGGAGGAGGGGAGGGTTACATGGGAGGCGAGGAAGAAGAGGAACGAACGGATGGGGGATTGGGGGGGGGGGGGGGGGGGGGGGGGGGGGGGGAAAGAAAGAAGAAAAAAAAAAAAAACGAAAAGAAAGTAATGTAGGGCACAGTGGAATTGGGGCTTTCTAGGGGCAGACAAGGTGAGTCGCGCGGCTTCTACCAGCCAAGCGCTTGCAACGAGCGCAGAGAGAGAGAGAGAGAGAGAGAGAGAGAGGGAGGGGAAGGGAAAATCAATACCAAACCAGCGCACGGGAGGGCACGGGGAGTAAAAGAGACGGGGAGGGCAAGTGAGGTTGGAAGAGGTGGGGGGGGGGGGGGGGGGGTGGGGGGGGGAGGTCACTGGGGAGGAGGGAAGTAGGGGGGAGGGAAGGGGAGGGGAAGGTTGGAGGGGGGAGGTAGTGGCTGATGTTGCAAGTGCAACGCTCGCTGTTCATGTTCGTGCTGTACGTACGTGGGCGTGCGCGGCGACAAGCTATGGCGAACGAAGGGATGAGAAGAGAGAGATGAAGAAACGAAGCATCGCAACGTTAGCATCTCTGCTTCAGTCATCAACGGAAACTCTTGACTTTAAGGGCACAGGCGTGGAGGCAGCTGGGGGGCGGATGGGAGGGGGCGGGGTGGGCAGGGAGGAGGGGGCTGTATGAACAAAGCAAAAAACAAACAGGACCAATAATAGAGAGAGAGAGAGACAGAGAGAGACGAGAGAGAGAGACAGAGGTACGGACTAACGCGCTGGTCGACTAACGCGCTGGTCGACGGCCAACGGCAAGGCAATTTTATAAAATGAAAAAACGTATTCAATAACAACAAAATTATAAAAGTAACTCATCCTAATCCTTACCCCCCCCCCCATGGGATTCAAAAAAACATGTTGTACTTAACAGGGATTAAAGATTTGTATTCAAATACTGACTGAAATAACGCGGCAATGAAGAGCAAAACCCAAACAAGCAAGACAGCGAGACAAGAGACAGAGACACCAGTTAATGCAAGCACACGAAGCTGATGGACCAGATGAAAAACAGAAACAAACA
This sequence comes from Conus betulinus, assembly GCA_016801955.1. Lineage (NCBI taxonomy): Eukaryota > Metazoa > Mollusca > Gastropoda > Neogastropoda > Conidae > Conus > Conus betulinus. The sequence goes on from JADBJO010002872.1 coordinate 69,065, forward strand.
AAATTATTTACCTCTCCCCACAAGGTGACTTTCTCCCTCAAAATGTGTTTGATGGCCACCTGAAAACAGAACAGGTTATCTGTCAGTAAACCACCCAAAACCTAAGTAACAATCTGACCATGTATGCATAATACAATGACTGTATAAACAATTTCCTCCATGTTTGAAGACATAATGACCTATTCATTTACGCTATAGCTTAGTGTAAGTTTCATGCACTGTAAAAATTTATAATAAAAATATCTGTTAATAAAAAACCCCTCAGAATTCCACCATGAAATCCATATCATCAAATTCGTTTTTTTTTTTTTTTTTTTTTCCTCATTTGTTCAAAGAATATGCTTTAAATAAAGCTTAAACAAATTAAAACTGTGTTACATGTAAAATCTGATTCAATCTTTTTCTTAAACCAATGTAAGAGAAAAAGACCTTACAAACTAAACTACCTACATATCATTGTGAAATCCACATCATCATTTTTGGAAATAGAACTAAAAAAAATCGAAACTTTGGTACTTAAGTATCAAATTCTGAGACTTGTTTTCTGCCTGCATATTTTCTTAATGTTCAACTTGAGAGGCAAAAACTTCCAGTGACAGCTTACGAACTAAAAACTGAAATCTGTATTTCTTTTTCTTTCACAATAGAATGCTTCATAAGCAGCAAATTCCTCCACATCAAAGTTTTCCTATCTGTAAAAAAAAAAAAAAAAAAATCGTGTAACATGATTCTTCACCAAAAATTCTACCTTATTATTCTCAATTTGCTGGGGGGGGGGGGGGGGGGGGGGGGGGGGGGGGGGGGGGGGGGGGGGTGGGACTTACAGGTAAATTGTCTCTTTTCCTCCGGCCTGCGTAGACAGTACCAAAGCCTCCTTTGCCAAGCACTTCATCCACCACGTAACATTTTTCTAGCCGTCTGCCTCGCCCTGTCGACAAAACATCACCACTCTGCTTATACACAGATACATGTATACCATGTGTGCGACTGACCTCACAAAATGCCCCGATGTAACCTCGCCATCCTTGCTTTTGTTGTACAAGCAAACATGTCAATAATAAAAGCAAGGCCTGGCTGCGTCTTTAGACGATCCAACGAAACAGATAAAAGCTACACATATGGGGCGGGTTAGCAAAACATTGAGAAGTCGCCAGCGAAGTTATGCGTGGAACATAAAAGCGTAGGTGTCATCAACTGGGGGGATGGAATGTACGCCATGTATTTGCCTTGTACATACATCACTACATATGTGGGGAGAAAGAATGTGTATTACCCTCCGTGTGTGTGTGTGTGTGTGTGTGTGTGTGTGAGAGAGAGAGAGAGAGAGAGAGAGAGAGAGAGAGAGAGAGAGAGAAGATCCCAAAGTTGTATTAACGTCATGTTTTGTTTTTTTTCAATACACCAGTACAAATCACGAATGAAAGCAATATCTCACCTCTATCAGTGGGTCTCTCACTCTGTTGTCGATGCACATTACTGCCATATACTCCTTCTCTCACAGCAAACATGACTGTTAGTTAGTTAAAACAACACTGGTAGTCACTGCTGTAGTAGTATCCCAAGTAATCCAGTAGTAAGGTATCCACAAGAGCAGCGTACAGACACACCAGCCAACGTCGTCGGTCTGTGTTTTGGTCTGAGTTATTTGAGCTTCACGCGTATGCTATGAACGTTGAACCCCGGTTGCCGCGAGCCGTTAATATCCTTCCGCCCTAAGCTTTCGCAACCCTGTTCACGGGCGGGCATTCAGTGATACAACTTTCATGACTTCGTAAAACTGCATGAAAAAATTGAATGTTATTTTTGGCACGAAAAAGATTCGTTTTTTTATTTCGAAAATTTAATTTAACTCTAAATAAACTGTACCAGACAGGGTACTATTTTCTTCGCGGAGGAAGATGTCTGTTTTGGTTCCGTGAGACGGAAGGTTGGCAGGCGGCCAGCGTTCGTGTGGCATTCACAGGATACCGAGCATTGAACCAATCATGGGCCTTCCCGCGTTGACGCGCACGAGGTAGAGCAGCCAATCATAGACATTTCCTCCTCCCGTACCCCCCCCCCCCCTACCCCCTCGCGGGTCCGTCCACCCACGCACGCCGCGTGCAGACACACCACTCTACTCAGCCAGCCGGTAAAAACAAACCCTACAACGCTTGGGAACGGCCGTACCAATCCCCAACATACCACCCCTCTCCCTCCCCCAACCGCCGCCCGTCCGTTCTGCCGCGAGCCGTTAATATCCTTCCGCCCTAAGCTTTCGCAACCCTGTTCACGGGCGGGCATTCAGTGATACAACTTTCATGACTTCGTAAAACTGCATGAAAAAAATTGAATGTTATTGTTTTTGGCACGAAAAAGATTCGTTTATTTCGAAAATTTAATTTAACTCTAAATAAACTGTACCAGACAGGGTACTATTTTCTTCGCGGAGGAAGATGTCTGTTTTGGTTCCGTGAGACGGAAGGTTGGCAGGCGGCCAGCGTTCGTGTGGCATTCACAGGATACCGAGCATTGACCAATCATGGGCCTTCCCGCGTTGACGCGCACGAGGTAGAGCAGCCAATCATAGACATTTCCTCCTCCCGTACCCCCCACCCCTACCCCCTCGCGGGTCCGTCCACCCCACGCCGCGTGCAGACACACCACTCTACTCAGCCAGCCGGTACAAACAAACCCTACAACGCTTGGGAACGGCCGTACAATCAATCCCAACATACCACCCTCTCCCTCCCAACCGCCGCCCGTCCTTCCCCACCCGCCCACCCCACCCACCGTCCACTCCCTCCCTCCCTTTTCCACCTCCCCGCCCTGTTAGTCAATGAGTGCAACAGTAGTAAGAACCTGGCGGGAAGTTAGAGGACAAAGACTTTTCTGCCTGTAAGACATTTGCACCACCTATGCGCATGCAAAAACTAAATATGGCTGGCTTACTTTGGAAGAACACGCTCACACACACACACACGCGCGCGCGCGCGCTCCATCGCTTTGTGTTATGTCTACGGCCAAACGAGGCAGGTTTTTCGAGGGCGTTCTCTCCCCCCAAAACATGATGATGCAAAAATGGGAAGGGAAGGTGATAGTGTGTGTGTGTGTGTGTGTGGTGGGGGGGGGGGGGGGGGGGGGGGGGGGGGGAGTATGCAACGCTGCCTGTTTTGAATCGCAAAGCCTCCCTCCAAAACAAAGACTACGAAGAAACTGTGTTCTTGGTCTCTTATTAGATCTATACTGTTTTGTTGTCTGTTTACCGTCACATACATTTTGGAGACCCTGAAAGAACGCGGAAACGAAGCGTGTTTCGTGGGAGACACTCACTCACTGCATCAATGCAGAATCTTTGCTAGCGTGAGAGGTTTCGTTTGTTTTGTTTTGTTTTGTTTTGCTTCTATCAAAGTGCTCGCGAATTCACTGCGCCTCGGACAACAAACATTTGATGCGA
>JADBJO010002872.1:100000-107500 GCA_016801955.1 Conus betulinus
TTACGCATTTCAGGAGGATGGGTTAAAAAAAAATTACGGATTTCAGGAGGAGGGGGTCAAGGACTAATGGATTTCAGGTGGATGGGTCAAGGACTAATAGATTTCAGGTGGATGGGTCAAGGACTAATGGATTTCAGGTGGATGGATCAAGGAATTTTTAGAGAATGATTCAAGGGATAACAGACATTAGGAGAATGGTAAAAGAAATAAAAGATTTCAAGACGACGGGTCAAGGACGAAAAAATTTTTCAGGATGACAAGTCATCTATTGGTGTGTGTGGACGGCTCTGAAAGAAATACAGTCCCACGCAGGTATTGCTCGCTTAAGTCGTTTGAGCAATACTTAAACGCAGCTTTGTTTGTCTCAGTGCCACGAATGCTTCCGAACGTTGTTGTATGGACGCGCAAACAAGGAAGATAACTTTCACTCCATTTGTGAAGCTAGGAAAGTCAAATGCGAGACTAACGTTACCATTTCTATTGACCTGTGGCTGAAATAACAGCGTCAAGGGCTGCTCAGTGCATGCCGGGGTCTGGTGAAAGGGGCAGCAGCACCGTATTGCTATGGTAATGATCCTCTCTCAACCAGAATGTATTAAGAGATGGCCCCTCAATTATATCTGAACCTTCTCTTTCTCTTTCTAGCTCCGTTTTCCGTAATATTTTTCACAACTCGAATTCCTCACATTAATCATATGTGCCCAGTAACTTGGCTGTCCTGTTCCTGACTTCATGCTTTTATCTAAGCCCCCCCCCCCCCCCCCCCCACCCCCCCCCCCCCACCCCCTCCCCTTCCCTATCTCTGTTTTAAGCCAGTAATTGAGCTTGACATCATTCTGAAGCTCTGTTCAACTGATGATAACTGGTTCTTCCATCGTGCCGGCTCTTGGCTGGACGATTTTTAGCAGTTGTCGCTGGTCTCTTGAACTAACTCAAGGCTTCATCCCTGGTCTGGAAGAAGAGTTGTCCCCCACTATACGACGCTCTCGTCCCTTCTCAGTTCTGGGTCATGGAATCACTGATGCATTCATCTCTTACGAAAGCGGCGTTGACGACATCCTCTAGAAAAAAAAAAATCATCCTGATGATTCTCTCAAGGACCTTCTATACTCTTTGTTTCGGTTGTTCAGGATGGATTTCTTTGGCTGCTGATCCTGGTTGATGAAAGCAGACATCAATGTGATGATGCGTTGTCCGTTATCAAGTACTTCCAGAAGGATGTTGTTGCATTCTTCAGGGTGCTGGTCTCCTCCAGATGCCGCATCTGGGTGTCTCGTCCAGCTCTGACATTCAGGTGGCTGTACACAAAGTAGCCAACCACCCCGCTGGTAGTAGGCGGCTGGAGCCCACTTCACCTCCCTAGTGAAGTCCTCTGAAGATCCATCTGCAAGCTCACCGTTAAAAAAGGGTAACTTCGGTGAATACTACCACACTGCTAGTATATGTACCATGTGTGTTGGGACTTGCATGGTGTGACATATAAACACTTTGCAGCAGACTCCATGAAAACATTGTTCGGAGATGTCCCACCTGATGTGATCTTTGAAATTCTGAAAGAGATCAAGATTTTTCCATCTAATCAAAGATCTGACGGAATAAAGATGTTTAACGAAATTTTCGGTGTGTTTTAAGAAGTACTCTAAAACGTTATGTGAATGAGGGTGTTTTTTTTTTTTTTTTTTTTTTTTTTTTTTATGACTTGTGAGTTGACGTCAACGCGGTGACAGCCCTAATATGGCCCTTTGCAGTCGGCTGGGCTATAAGCAACATTACCCTACCTACCTTACTTTACCACCACCGTTGTGTAGAGCTTTGTAAAGACATACGCTGTTGTGTTCTGCACACCTTACTTGCTGGATCCTGTTCCCGGTGCCAAATGTAAAAGCAAACAACACAACTTAACAAAACACAAACGGAGTTGAGCTAGGGAAGGCAAATGGATGTGGCAGATCCAGTCACTAAGCAAACGAGACAGAAGCAAGTATTCGCCACAGCAAGATACCCCCTCGTTGATAAGGATAGATGGGATGATAAGGGGAGAACCCTGTTGTTGAGTGGGCCCTGTGGTTGTATGCCTGTACAAATGATCGCAAAAACACGCCATTTTGTCTAAAGCTCAGTTGAAAGTGTACAGAGAAGGTAAAGAAAATAATGCGCGATGGAAACCATCGCACCGGCCGTTTCCCTGAAGATGGTGACTGAGATGTCCTGACTTTCTAATCTTAAAACTCTTAAGTACTATTTCCGCCAAAACATGAACGAACGAATCACAAAACAAAACACGACGCGTTTCGACCTCGTAGGTCTTCTTCAGGCAAGATAAACAACACTCAGGACAACGAATTCTTGCGCCGAATTTGACAAGATAAGCAATTGCTCGTTCTTCATTTTCGTTGTCCTGAGTGTTGTTTATCTCGCCTGAAGAAGACCTAAGAGGTAAAAACGCGTCGTGTTTGTCTTGTGATTCGTTTATTCATGATTGGCAGGTGTAGTGCTTAAACTGTTAAAGATTAGTTCAGATTTCCGCCTGCAGTCCTCTCACTTTGCAACTGAATTTCTGAATTCCATACAGATCAGGAAGAGAGCGTACCGAGAATGACTCTACTGAATCCGTCGCCACAGTCTCATGAAGAAATGACTGTTATTGTCAACAATGAGAAAAGCATCATCAATTTTCAACTTTAAAACACACAGGTCTATCAGAGACAAACGTTCGTCTATGTCCTCATATGTGGGCCTACATTTCATTTTCAGGCTCTCTCCGACAGTGGCTTGTCACTGTTTACTTTCGTCGTATTTACTGGAAGCTACTGAATTCAGTCAAGAGGGCCAAGCTGGCAAGTTTAAAACTGATCAACAGATCAAGATCTCTGGCGTGTTTGAGAAAACATACATCACCCACGTCTGGGTGGTGGATTATGTTACAACCAATGACTGCATTCAGGATGGATCAGGAAGGGGTCTGGGTAATGTGTACCTGTAGGCTGAGAGAGAGAGAGAGAGAGAGAGAGAGAGAGAGAGAGAGGTGCAAAGAAAACTTGTTTAATGAGGTGAAAGGTTAGGGCTGTGGTATGTCCCGCGGGAAAAAAAAATCCCTGAAGAAACACTGGAGCACTGATCTTGTGCACCAGGTGGAGCCAAGTTATTGTCTTTGATGCATTATTGCAAAATGCCATTAAGAAAAATTGCAAGCAATGTCATGATTCAAAGTGTGTAGTTGAAAACATTTCTTTTTTGTGTGTGTCTTTTACTTTTTTTTTTTTTTTTTTTTTTTTAATAAAGAAAGGAAATATGGATGAGAGGAAGCGAGCATCTCAGAACCCTGGGGGCTGGGACTGATATTGTCAACCTTTTTTTTCCTTCCTAATTCAGTTCTACATATTATACAAAAAAAAAAAAAAAAAAAAAAAAAAAAAAAAAAAAAAAAAAAATGAACTCGTTCATCTATTTGTCTGTTCTCAATCAATTTGTTTACTTCCATTGATTTATTACAAGTGTTCTGTCTTCCGGTCTTCCGTGGCAAGGAGCATTAATTTCGAACAGGGTAGTTTTTATGATGATGATGATGATGATGATGATGATGATTAAAGACGAAGAGAATAACGACGACGAAACGGAGTTCGCGAGGTAGATTACTCGATCTTACCGTCTGCAATTCAAGGGAAGCAATTATTTAGTTGCACCAATTCAGTATGCTTCGGGAGCGTTATCTCCCCATTATTGAAATGAGCCGCCATTTTCAAAGCAAAAGAAACCCAGGAAGATCGCTTTGACGATAAGCCGAGACGCACCTGAGAGAGTGTGATCTGATCAGCGAACAAGAAATCCCTGGATTTAACAAGCCTTCAGTCAAGGGCGAGCAACTCTGCAAGTGACCAGCAATGGAAGACGACGCCCTTTTCAAGTATGTTTAGTGAAAAACTAATGATCATGAATATCATTATCATCTTGCCAGTCATTCATTCGTGAGATCATGGTGGTGGAATGAAAAAAGAGAAATAATAATAATTAAACAGAAACAGAGCTTGCACAATTTTGAGGAGTTAAAAGAAGTAAAACAGATCGGTGACTGTGAACACTCTGTCGATGAAAAAGAACGGCTGACGACAGGCCAAGAGTTCAGGGACCCGCCCTTCTTGGCCTGGTTTGTGGAACCTTATTTACATTTCTACCGTCACTGTAACAAACCCCGCAAGCAGTTTTCAGCTTTCTTCCCTCCCGTCAAAGATCAAAGTGATAACACAACATAGTTTTATACTATATAGGTCAAGGTCAAGCCGCGTGCTCAGGACATGTTATTCTGGCTGGTGTCGGAATTTTGAAAATTTATTGACTTTTCTGAAGATTCTTGTTGTTGTAAATTTCTCTTTGTGTAATATTTCGGTTATAGAAACATCTTGCATCAAAATTCAGGATAAAACGCTATTTTTCTTCATCTTTATTGAAGCTATAAGATTTTTGTTGTTGCTGTGTTGACACTCACCTTTTCATCATGGCAGCACTTTCGTTTTTCTAACCAACTCACATCTTCAACTTCGTTGTGTTACCCTTATTTCTACTTCATTGTGTGACCCTTACTTCTATTTCATTGTGTGGAGGTAAGTCATATATTGGTATTTAGTGCATGAATTCGATATGTCAAACCATTCTAGAGGGACAGGACAGTCAAGGCGGCAGTCTGCTACTTGTGCTGCCGGTGGTAGAAAAAACAGCGCTGGAACCAGTGGAGGAAAAGACAAACTAGACAAAAGACTGAAGGATGTAGACACGAGCAGGTCTAAATTTCATTTGTGTCTTCACTGCAATGTTGCAGTTGAGGATGGGGAAGACGGGGTGGAGTGCCACGATTGTCGGCAATGGTCGCATAGGGAGTGTGCCGAACTCACCCCCAAAGAGAGTATGCCTTTCTGAGTGAAGGCAGTACAGCCATTCAGTGGGTGTGTAAGCCATGTATGTTAGGGGAAAAGGTGAAAAAAAAGGGACCAATTGAGGCAAAATTGGACTTGTTGCTCTCCATGAACAGAGCAATGGAAGAGCGGATAGCTAGACTGGAAACAGGGTACACAGGGGATACTTTGGAGAAGAAGATTGAGGAAGTTGTGGAGAGGAAGGTGGTAGAAGCCCTGGATGAAAAACTTGAAAAAGAAAAGAGGGAACTGAATCTGATAGTTGTCGGTCTAACAGAAAGTGACAAAACAGGAGGTGATGATGAAAAGAAAAAAGATGACTTACAAAAAGTAAATTCTCTGGTCAAAAAAATTTGTCCGGATTTAGAGGATGAAAGTGTCGATGAGCCTGTGAGATTAGGTCCTGTTGGAGGAAACAGACCAAGACTTCTGAGGGTTAAAGTCAAATCAATTGAAGTGAAAAAACGGATTCTTGGCAATGCTCGTAAACTGAACACACAGAATTTCAGATAGCACAAAAAGAGTTTACATCAATCCAGACTATACCCCCCAGGAAAGAAAGCATTACAGGGAATTAAAAGCAGAACGCCAGAGGAGATTAGATAATGGTGAAACTGACCTGATCATACGAAAGGGTCAGATCGTCCAGTGGAGGAAATCTCCTAGTTCTGGCCAGAGTGGCCAGAGGGAGAATTGACAACAGGATTTGGATCAAAAGAAGAAGAGAGATGTACATAGATTTAACATGTTTTCAGTTAAGTCCAGTAGTCCTTCTTGTAAGATATTATACACAAATGCAGATGGTTTGTTCAATAAAAAATATGAACTTATGGCCCTTGTGAAAAAAAAAATGTGTCTGTTGTTGCTGTCACTGAGATATTTTCAAAAAATCAAAAGGATTTCAATAACTTTGACTATGATATGCCTGGTTTTGATCTTTTTGTAAATAATAATCCTAAATTAGGAACTGCACTCTATATATCTGAGGATCTGAATGCACAGGAATGTTCAGAATTAAACAATTCAAATTTTGAAGAAAGTGTATGGGCCCATTTCTTGAGCAATGATGGTTTGAAAAATTTTAGTTGGTTGTATATATAAAAGTCCTAATTCTACTGAATCAAAGTTCAAAACAAACAACTTCTTTTTGAACTTATGAAATCTGATAAAATGTTAGCTTTTGATATAGTATGTATAATGGGTGACTTTAATTTTCCTTCTTCTATTGATTGGAAGGGTAAGTGGTCTGGTACAAAAGATAATGAGTTTATAGAATGCTTACATGACTCATATTTACATCAAATGGTAAAGGATCCTACACGTCATAGAATTGGTCAAAGATCAAATATTGTTGATTTAATTATTGTCAACAATGATATGATTATTTCAGATATTGAACATTTAAGTCCACTGGGTAAAAGTGATCATGAAGTGCTCTCGTTTTGATTTATATATATAACTAGTGGAAAAAAAAAAGAAGAGTTTGAGATGAGATTTGACTTAAAAAAAGGGTAACTTAACTTTCATCAAATGAGATCAGAATTAGGTAACATTGACTGGACTATATTGCATGATTTAAATGTTAATGAGTGTTGGGAAATTATTAAGGATAAAATTCATGCTACTATGGAGAGAAATATTCCAAAAGTGAAAAATAGAAAAATATTATTAAGGTAACTCCCATGTGGATGAACAAATCAGCTATGAGAATAGTAAAAAAGAAGTATAAGCTGTTTAAAAGATTTTTAAACACCAAAGGTGGTAAAGATTATTTAAAATATGTGACTACGAGAAATAAATGTAAACAAATCAATTAATAAGGCAAAAAAGGAATATGAAAAAAATATTGCAGATCAATGTAAAGAAAGTCCCAAAATATTTTGGAAGTATGTACGTATGAGAGCTTGAAAACTGACCAAAATTTAGAATGTTCTGTTCAAAATGTGCACCCCCTGGGAGAATACAACAGACAGCATTTTGTCATAATGTTTTCTTTTGTGTTCATTAGTATTGAATGAAGTTATTACAAGGGATTTCACTCGTAATTTTGAATATGAAAGAAAAAAAATGGGGAAAAAAGGTGAACCAAGTATAATTTAATGAAACAGCAAGCTTTGTCACCAGACAGTCATGCCGTCACTGAATCATCATCAATATGGGTATCATGCTTAAAAAAAAGAAAAAAGAAAGAAAAACCGTGAACTACTTCTAGCAGAGTAAGTTCTTTCATCCATGTTTTAGAATCCTTCAAATAATAGATGAAAGAACTTACTTTGCTAGAAATAGAAAACTAAGATGGCAAGCGGATTTGTATAGATCATGTAGCAACTAATACATAATGTCAGTGATGAGTCCAATAGAGAAAATGTTTTCTTTCAGTATCAGGTCATCAGTCAGACATTCAACATTTGGCGGTGGCCTGCTTTGGACACACACACACACACACACACACACACACACACGCACACACACACACACACACACACATACATACACACAAACCTCCTGTGGACAGCTCCAACATTGTTTACATGAATAACAGGGCTTCAAGTCACATTACAAACACAGTAAGAACAATGAGGTCAGCAGTCTA